>JAIPMN010042401.1:0-16156 GCA_020650975.1 Apostichopus californicus
CTGTTCGAAAACACTTTTTTTTTAAATTATGACAAAATTTTATGACACCTTTGACAAAATTTGGGGGGGCCCGTGCCCCCCCGGGCCCCAATGGGCACGACGCCACTGTGTCCATGCTACTGGTCTCTAAACAGAGATGAAGATATACGGTACTGGTCTCTAACCAACCACAAAACAGTGTACAATGAAATTAGTGAACAGTATGCATTTGTCGCGGGTGGAACATAAACCGTGATAGTGGAAAATCCTAATCAGTGTTTCAGAAGTTGCACATTATTGCACCATTTTGCATTTAAGCACGCTCCCTTTTACCATAATTTACCATAATAAAATAATCGAAGGAGAGTTACAGCCATCATTACACCACTCCCCTGGACGACCTAACATCTTAGCCCCGCCTGGCTCCCTTAAAAAAAATAATGCTTGCGCCCCTGACCGCCGGGTGACCGAAAGCCTGTCTCTTCGGAGGGGGACAAATTGCTATCCATTTGTGCTGATGGATGTGTGTGTGTCTCTTAAATCTGCAGATTTATGTCAAATATTATCAAAATAAGTGGTTACCATGGTAACAGTTCAAAGCTCAAATGTGTTATATGAGTGCTTGTATATGTAAAATATATCCGCATTAACACCTAGAGCGATATTCTTCAACTATGCTAAGGCTATAAGAAGGTGTTCCGGGATAGGCACCTGTGCCTTGAAAACCATCAGAGTGAAAGGTCAGAGGTCATCAATCGACTGAAGGGGATAGTGAACTTTGATATGAACACAAGGGCAAATGCGGAATAGACCTTCACAATTTGTGTATTATCAAAATGTATATTTACAATACTTAGGCTGTCATGGTAGATCGAATATTTTGTTCAGTGCGCCCTCCGAGAATGAAGGATGTGAATTTTGAAACATACTATTATATAGCCTAGAATCAATTGTATATAAATGGTGTGTGCTGTGAATTATGTAACTTTCTTGTTCTTGTTTAATACTTTACTTGAACTGATTCACGTATACAGTCGAACCCCGTTTAGTGAACAGTTGGGTAAGATCATGTATGGTACCGGTTCATTCACATTAGGCTACATTAGATCGCACACCAATTTTTAACAGCCAACCATGCGTAGTGTCTATCCCAAGTTTGGAAGGGACTCGTGGTACCTCACTCGACGTGACACCGTCATAATCATCACTGGCGGATCCAAGGGGGGCCATGCCCCCCCCCCCCCCAAAGGTGAGCCAAAAAGTGTTTCCGAACATCCGCTAAATCATATGATTGGAAATTAAAAAAATCGAGAGGAATAGCAGTGGTAGACTAGTCTAAACCTTTTCGTTTTCTGGTTTAAAATTAAATGCAGAGCTCCCAACTGACCCGCAATTCGCGGGAATTAGACCCGCATTCTAACACCCATACCCGCTGACCCGCACAAGCGTCCGAAAAAACCGCATTGCAATTGTCAAGTATACATAAAAAAATTTGCATCAAATTTTGACTTAGCAACCATCATTTCTTTAGCATTTAGCATAATAGAGTATAAAACCTCCTTTACAGCATCATTTGAACCTCAAATTAGCCTATATTTCTTTTCATTGGGGCGAGCAGCGAATATTTTCATGCCACGGGAAAGAATGAATTATCACCTACTATTCAATTTATTGATGTTACACACAAAAAAATGCATATTTCTCAGAAAATTTTGGGTGACAAAAGCCTTTCTAAGTGCCACCATTTTACATGTAGGCATCAACAGGATTCCAAAAAAAATCAAAAGGGGAGGTGGACACCCCCTCCCCTTGTACCCCTCCCCCAGGACGGCGATTCGTGGCATGGACCACCATTTGCCTTCTCAAGAGTTGGGAGCTATGTAAATGTATGAGCATGAGGATTTACAGTTTAACACCATTTTGCACATTACAGGCTGGTTGTAAGAAATTTATAACCTATGAGAAATAAAATTTCTTGAGAAAGATGATCCCAACTTTGTTTTATAAATATTTTAGAAAATTACACCTGGGAAACTTTTTTTTTAGAAGTAAATTAACATCACCATTGTACACTTTTGTCGCACCAAATTGCATCTGAGGGCATTCAGCAATAGAAAATTTTCCAAAGGGGAGGGGGGGCACCCCCTCCCCTTAGACCCCTCCCCATATCACCCTAATGCCACTTTGGCCCCTCCCAAACAAAGGCCCTGGATCCGCCAGTGACTGTTCCCTGTTTCAAATGGAAGCCAACTAAAGAAACCCTGGAGAAAGCGAATCGAGCTGCTGAAAACTATAACAAGAAACACTGATTGGATGATTCTCTCACTGTATTGCATAAGTAGACTATACTTATTTAGGAGTATTTATATCATTTCAGTTGAAAATTACCAACCTCCCTATTTTCCCTTGTTCTCCCTATTTTTTGGCCCTGACAAAATGTTATTCTCCCTATTTTGGGGTCAAACAGGTTGACAGGTCTGTACAACTCATGGGCAGGAAGATGCCCAACATACCTATATTGGTTCCTCAAATTCCTGATTGAAAACCTACAACATGGAGGTTCCTACAATACAGGGAAGTGAACCACAACATATACTCTAGGTAACCATAGCATTATAACTAACAAACATTCAGTGATATTGTGTTGTCCTTTGACATTCATGTATAGTATTGCTAGGCTACGCATCATAGTTAGGGAATAATATCTTTTGCATTTTCTTTTAATTTTATTTATGAATCATAAATGAAAGTGGCACCTGATGGAACTTGACCTATAATACATCATCAACCGTCAATGTGTACGAAGTGAACAGTTTTTAAAAAGTAAAAAGGGGCAAATCTGCTTTAAATACTATTTTCAGCCAAATGTAATGTAATGTTCATTACAGTGCTTAAAACTGCTGATTTGTCAAGCAGAGAGTAACTAGAGCAGCAATGCTGCAGTCCCTCAACCCATTGACCTTTAATAGGAATTGTCCAGTTATTTGGATTGTGTTGTTTGTGATTGTTAATATTTACCTAAGAAGGTAGTTTGTGCAAATCAATTGGAATTTGTCACTGGTATATGTTTTGGTCTCTTTAATGTCAGAATGTCAACAGGCACTGGTTAGTAGATAACAACCCTATGGAGGTCTTTGAGTCCTTCTGCATGGGTGAACTTGTAAATGACAGACAAAACAAGAGCCCAAATGGGCACTATGGGTCCAGAAAAACGTTAGCTCAAAGAGATTTGGGCAAAAGTCCAAACACAACTTGGTTCCCAACATGGGCCCGACAAAATTAACATATTAAGGCCCACATGTACCAACAACATGTACCAACAACTGTATTCTAAGGTTGGAAACAATCCCATTTAAGGCTGTGGAGTTATTGCAATTTTAACATATTGGCTCATCCAAAAACAAGTAGACCCAATAAAAATGTTGCCCCTAAATGAACCCGAAAATATTGGCCCAAACAAACCATCTTAAAAATATATTTGCCCCCAAAAACTTGAATCCGAAAAAGTGTGTTCCCAAAAATATTGGGTCCCACAAATTCGGACCCAAACAGTGTATTCCAAAATGAATTAAAGGTAAAAATAAATGTTGGTCCAACCGGCCCGAAAATGCACCCAGAACTTTGGGGACCCAGTTGGTCCCTAACAAATTTAGGCCTACATATACCAGCTATTAACCATCAACTGTATACCAAGTTTGGCTACGATGCGACTTACGGTTGTAGAGTTAATGCAATGTAAAGATTTTGACTCCATAACCTCATTAATATTCATAAGGTCCGCGACAAATACGATAGTGCACGCCTTCTCACTATGAAACATCTACACAGCAAGTATGACAAATAGCTATGACTCCGTTCAGATGTAACCTGTACACACATCTAACAGTCCAAATAAGCATATCAAAGTCACTTCAACCAAACAACACAGACAGGACTTCAGCACGATACGAAATTGGAACAACAAAGCCAGTTGGCTTTGTGTTTCCTTGCAATATAATTTCAAATATGTAGAGGAAGTGAGATAAATTTTTCCAAGAATTAATTGGCAACCAGAAAATATCAGAGATTTCCAGCTCTTATTTGTAGTACTTACTTTTGGCATCAACCATTTCATTCACTAGTAAGGACTTTACAATATAGAATTTTTATTTCAAAATACTTCAAAATCCAGAAAGAGCGGCAATCTTTCCTATCTGAAATAAAGACACAAAGATGTACTTATAATAAAATCAGCTGTCACCTTGCAACCTTCCCATTAATTATATGTATTAATGAATGAGAGCTCTACATGATGTTGTTTATACACTGTGAAATATTTTCAAAACTAAGCCAAGCGAAATTCAGTAGTATAAATCAGAGAGAAAATGACAAATTTTGAGTCCATTTGAGATAACCAGTTTACCCCTTGAAGCTCAGAGGTTGAACATTTATAAGGGCCTGTTGAGTGTCTTAAAGTGAGTGTGTTTAAGATTATCAACAGATTGAAGCATATATTTAATTTCATGGAAGACTGTACATTTTGTTGAAGACGTATAGAGCCCCTTCAAAAAACTAAACTGAATTTGACCAAACTATGTTCACCTAAAGAAAATCATAGCATTGTAGAACTCATAGGTTTATTGTAGCTTTGATTTTGGAGTTATTATGTTTAAAAAGTTTTCAGACTTTGTCACCTCAATTTGAACTTTACCTATTTCAATAGGGTTCTTGCACTCACCAAGCTGTATCTACATATTAAGTATAAAGTTCAAGAAACATGTACTTCTTGACTTAACGTGTTTACAAGATTTTCAGACTTAAATGTTGACTGCAAATGACCTTTGACCTCCACCTATTTCAATAGGGTTCCTCTACTCAATCTGGGTCATCAACATGCCAAGCATGAGATTCATCAAAGCTTCTCTTCTTGAGATAACATGTTTACAATGTTTCCACAGTTTGACCTCTGGTGACCTACTATGACCATTGATCCCAGCCAAAAACAATAGCAGGTGAGAACTTATTGCAGACCCGTCAACTCTCCTGGCTTTACCGGGAGACTCCCGGTTTTTACCCGAATCTCCCGGCCTCCCGGTTTCATATTCTATTCTCCCGGTTTTTTAATGTTTCATCACTTGCGACATTTCTGAAAATAGCCAACAGTTAGTCCTATGCTTACAAATTATTAGTAATTCCCCACAGTAACGCTGAACAGGAAAGGCTATTAAGTGTAGTTCGCACAGACGGTCAAGTCTCAAGCTTGATGGGACTCTATCTAGCATACTAGCCATGAAGTCACAGTACCCAGAGTCCACTGTTCCCTGTTTCAAATGGAAGCCTACTAAAGAAACCCTGTAGAAAGCGAAGCGAGCTGCTGTGAACTACAACAAAAAACACTGATTGGATGATTCTCTCACTATATTGCATAAGTAGACTGCTTATTTAGGAGTATTTATATCATTTCAGTTGAAAACTACCAACCTCCCTATTTTCCCCTTGTTCTCCCTATCTTTTGGCCCTGAAAAATGTTATTCTCCCTATTTTGGGGTCAAACAGGTCTGTTATTGTGTTACATGTACGTGTCCAGTTTTTGAAGTCCATCCAATTTTGTAATATTGAGTTATCATGCTTACAAGGTTCAAAGATTGACCTCTGATGACCTTTGACATTCATGAAAAACACTACAGGTCATCTACTCACCAACGGCAAGCTACTTACCAAGTGTGAATTTCCTGCATCTTCTACATCGTGAGCTATTGCGTGTATATTGTCTTCAGACTTTGAACCGTGCTGACCTCAAATGACCTTTGACCAATACCAACAACAATCGCAAACCAGTTTTACCCAAGGGGAACCTACATACCAAATATGAAATGTACCTCAGTCATCCTTCTGAAGTTAGAGCGTTTATGAGCAAGGGTCACAAACACTCACAAACGACATCACCATCGCAAAAGTTCCTTCAGCCTTCAGGAAGGAATAAAACATGCAGGAACCCAACTTGTATGTAGAACAGGCAGAGCAGATAAGTGTTTAATACATTCAACCACAGACAAAACTTTCTATTCCGAACTTGCTAAAATTCTTCAAAACTGAACAAAAACCACATAAAAAAACACTAAGAAACCAGAAATAACAAAAATGCATGAGCTTAATGGACTGAGGAGACAATCCCCATTTTATTCAACCTTCTTTCATGTTCAGTAAAGCTTAAAAGTTTTACAACATTAAATAAATTTGAACAAAATTGACCAGAAACGACGCTTTCCAAATAATTGCAGAATACCCTGTAGGCCTTCAGCTTCAAATCGTCAATATCACTGCATCCACCATACTCAATGTAAGGTACATTCAGTTTAAACTTGAGAGAGGAGTACTGGAGTAGCATTTTTAGTGCATTTCAACTGATACTGACCTCAAATGACCTTGCATAAAATATCTTATTTTAGAAATGGCCCTACAAAATTGCAAGCTTTCATCAAATTTTAAGTACATCGTACTGAAAACGAACTAATGAGAGCTAGCATTTTACGTCTGTTGAAGCACTTACTTTCCTGCCTCATGATCACAATAACTCACTGGCCATTCTGGCCTGTGAGTTAACTAGCCAATGGTTCGAGCTTACTATTTTGTCCAATGAGAGGTGAAAGTCATGAGATCAATAATTATCGTCTTGTTTTTTGGCTCACATTTTGTTTGTTGAACTGCAGTACTAATTACATCCAATTGGGCTACTAGTTGCTAAAATTACTGTCAGTTTAAAAAAACATTGACCAACCCCATTTCGGTTTATTATTACCATTTATAATTATTACTGTTATATATACCCACATTTTTTCTCCAACTTGCACATCAGAGATATTATGTACTCAGCCCCACTTGCACATTTCATCTTCCTACTTTACTGCATATTAAAATATTAAAAATCAATTGCAACTATAACTTTATCACACTTCTTCAGACCTGCCAACCTCTCCTTCATGAAATGATAACAATTTTTCAACACCCACAAGTCCGGAATGTATCATGCAAACATGAATGGTTTGCAGCATCCTAACAATGATAATAACAAGAGGGCAATCCATGGAGTTGCAGATCTCATCTGCTTCAGTGACAGAAGTGATTGTTGGGTTAGGCACTCCTGAATGCATTTGGTTGCCATATTTGTTAATAGGCTCGAATCAAAAGTTTAGTAGAAAACCATATTACCTAACTATCACTGTTGTTTCAGGCTTGGCATCAGATTTGGGCCAATTTCATATTTGACCTACAAAGTCCTTTCAACCTTTAATCATCAACATCCAAAAAGGATATATTCTAGTATTCGTCTCATCATTTTCTACATATCTGTGTGGATTAATACCTTCTTCCTAGTGTTGACAAACAGAAAATGGCTAAAAACCAAGTTTAGGTTTCTTGACCTTGCCCTATGAGGTCATCAATCACGCAGGTACAAGGTTACATGGTCAGGCAGCTACCTGCCAAGTTTGAAATTGATAGGACTTAGGGTCTAGGAAGAATCTGTGACACATTTTTTTTTGCTCACTCATTCACACACCCACACACTCACACCCCCCCCCCCCACGCAGACACACAAAAACCGTACATGCACACACTTCCTCATATTCTGATGTGGGGTGAAGTACAATATATCATCTCCCTATACCAAGGGCGTAGGAAACGGGGGTGCTGGGGGGCACCAGCCCCCCCAGTGAAAATATGGGGGCGGAAGTATCATTCCGCCCCCCCGCTTCGCAAGTCAGAAAACCCCTTTTTTATTTCTGCCCTTGGTGCTCAGAACATTTTGGCAGAAAAAAATCTCATAAGGCCAGGTGAAAATGCAAAATTATTTAAAAATGGAGTGGGGGTTGAAGTGTGCTATTTTGCACCAAATTGCATCTGAGGCCACCTGGAAATGCAAAAAATTTCCAAAGGGGAGGGGGACACCCATTCCCCTTAGACCCCTCCCCCAGGCCGGCCATCAGTCTTCAGCCCCCCACTCAAAAGTACCTTCCTACGCCACTGCCCTATACCTTACATGTAGGAAGATGAGATAATTACGGAATATTTAAAAAGACAGTGGGATGAGATCAAGGCACTGCAATTACAAACACTAAAATGTGATGTAATTTTAATTAGAAATTGTAGAAAGAGTTATTAAATTGCTAACTATGATTTGTCTAAAAATCTAAACTAACATTGGAAGACATGTAAGGTTTTACAAACAGTTAAAATCTAACAGTCATTTATATGTAAAAAGTTGGAGTGCCTTATGTTTCCAACATCCTAGCAGGATCTTCTTCAACAACTTAACAACAGAATTAAGAGACACAGATGGATGGATAGTAAAAATTGTGCAAATGAGGAATTAAAAAAATAGACACAAAAAAGGAGGGTTAACTGAGATGAAAGGAGAAAATAAAAGAGAGGATTTTTGAACTAGGTACACGGTTTTGTTAGGGTTGTTATTCACAATGAACCTCTGTCATATAAGTATAAGCTAAAGATGATCGTAGGGTTTTTGTATGCATTCCTATCAAGGTGACTGTTGGTTTAACTTATTTCAGCACTAAAGTGGGAATCTCATATGCACCTAAAACAACCTTACAAATTGCAAACGTTTTCAAGGTCAATGAAACCCATGTGAAAAGACACAGAGAGACTTCCAGGCACTTTGGGCTAAATTTTCTTTGTACATCATGGCTTCCGTTTAGTGTAATAATGCTCCCTTTGTGCAGAAGTGCACCCCTATTAAAATTCTGCTCCCCCACCCCCCCCTTCCTTTCAAATTTCTGGCCTACATCCCTGGTTCAAGTTGCATGGAGCAGAAATTAAATTTACAAAACATGATTACAAAGATGGACGTTTAAATATCAAGGAAGTATCTTATAGCCACGGTTTATGCCATGTACTGCAAGATCATAAATAACAATTGTCATGACCGGCAAAAGTCACACTCACATATTTACCGTTTTGTATCAGTGACAAAGGGGCTGAAGATCCGTACATGGCCGTCTGTTTAGCACCCACTCTACATCACACAAATTCTCAAATAATATTTTACAGGTGTGTTAAAACACTCGATCCAGAATTACATATATGTAAGCAGTTCTAGTGCATCAGTGCTCACATTTCATAAAATTTGTGCATCTTCTGAAAACAAGACAAATATGGTGATAAACTTTCCTTAAGGCAAGTTTACTTATATTATTTAATACATTTGTGTAGGCAACATAATGTAGCCTCACCACCTCTGCAAATGTCAGTTTTGCAAATGATATGATCCAACTGCAGCCTGTCATACTGAATACAATACATTCTAAATATCTGATCTTGGAACTAGACTGCTAGACTACAGAATTAGGAAAGCCTTCCGACGGAATCTGCGCTCTTATAAACAGTTCCCCGCAATTACCCGCATTTTAATGCGGGTTTTAACAAAAGTTTTAACAAAAGTTAAATGCACTGAGCGCAAAAAAAGAGCGCTGTTTACCAAGTAACTTATTGGCGGTACTGTATCTACAGTAATTAATTATGAGTTAAATATTTTCCATTTTTGGGGAAAGTTCACTATGTACAAACAGCTGTACAAAGTATTCTGCGGACAAAAGGAACTGTGAGGGAGAGTAAGTGCATGTGAACATGCAATAAAAGTAAAAGGATACTGAGGCAGTGCTTCTTGAAAATGATGGGAAAAGTCTTCCTGTGTCAGAAGATACAAGATGCAATCCCAAATTTCATGAAAAATGGTCAATAAATGCTAAGCAAATTTTGCTCACAAAAAGTGTAGTTTTCTTCCTGGGTGGCAGATTTGGAAGGAGGACGGTGCCCAGGGAGCGAGGGCGCAGTGCTTAACATTTCCAATGTGTAGTTAGGCAGATTGGAAAGCGCAGATGTGGAGTGGGAGACAGGTTAGAATAGGAGCAAAGTAATTAAATATTTTCCCTTTTGGGAAAGCACACTATTGACTATATTGCAGTAATTACAGGCTGCAATGACTATATATTGAGTTTACTTACTGTAAGGCTAACAGAGGGCTAATTGCATCCAATATTGTGTTTAAAAATGATAGCACACCGGTTACCAGCAGTTTGGAATTGCAAAATTATGCCACTTAACTCCCGGTCAGCCACCTTCCCCACCCCAAATTCCTGCCCCACCAATCCTCCCAAAACATCCCGCCCTCCTTTCTCAGAACATCCCGCCCTACCAATCCTCCCAAAACACCCGCCCTCCCTTCCCTAAACACCCCGCCCCACCCCTCAAATCCTCCCAATAACGTACTAGCCTGGCATAACAGAAGCGGACTCCTGTGCAGAGCTTCAGGAAGATTGACCCAATTTGATCTCAAAGCAGAGCTCTCCGTCTAAATTGTGCTTATCTATCTCTGACATGAGCAGAAACTCTTGATATTCCACCATTGCCTCCTCAGGTGACAGGATGACTGATCCAGTACTTGTTGCAGCTCCTAATTCCATGATCCTCTCAAAATGATCCTCTTCTGTGTCCCCCATTATCTTAAAGCTGATGGTATCGTATGGGAACGTTGTACTAGCACCACTCTCAGGCCATTCCCTAACAGTAAGCGAAATGGACAAGAACTTTTGCCCACAGCTCCCTTCCCTATTGCACGTAATTTCAGCTGACATCGTGTGACCTTCAGGGGAGTGGAAATCTTTCGAAGGGATTGTACAAGTAGCTTCACCTCTTTGGAATATCTTTTTAGCTTGGATAGTCCACCAAATGGTTCTATCATTAACCTGATGGCAGTTATTCAGTTCACGCTTTGCATTTTCAATCTTATTGGAGTTCTCGAACACTGTTAGTTCCAAACTTTTAATTTTTTCATCCTTAAAATGGCTGTCGACTTCCATTTCCTGGAGAAGTAACTGTACTATGCCACCATTTAAATCAGTTAGACTCTCTGTTTGTTTCTGTAGAGCAATGAAAAATAACATCATGCAGCTTAAAATACTTAAAATTACTCTACCTTAACTACCAGATCCAACAGAAGTAACCACTTATTGACCTCAAAGGATGTAACTCCCAATGCAAACACTATGTTACATGTACTGTACTCAATAGTTTGGATCCACATACCATGAACTATATGAATACCTCCGTCCACACTATTTCTCAAGAGTATACTGAAATGGACAAAGTTAACTGTGTGAGTGATGCTGTATAGCTTGCTTTATAACAAAGGGTAAATTTCACACCTTTTTTTGGAGTTCAAAGGTCGAATGAAATCCACTGAATTTTGTCCAAAGTAAAGTACACTTGTTGTTTACACTTGGTTTCTGACAATCATACCAAACCAATTAGGCTTTATGTATCTACCTCAGATTACAATTGATGTAACCTTTGTGTAAATTTTCCAACTGATTAGCTAGGAAGCTACAATTAGTTTATTGCACCATATATGCTGCTTCGGTGCTTCCGTATGCTATTTATAATCATGTGAAGAAGAACATTTGAGATTTAAAAAATTTGGATCGTTTTAATTGTAATGTGAAATAAAGAATAATATATATTAATTAACATTAAAATGTTAATTTAAACACAGCAAGTTTACCTCAGCTTGTTTTCAAAGTTTTCAGAATCTGACCTCTGTTGACACCAAATATGATCTTTGACCCATACGGCCCTTACAAAGCAACAGGGTTCTTGTACTCCCTGTTAAGACAGCTGAACTACATAGAGTTTAACCATTGCAAGTTTTACTTAAAATTGTAGATTTAATATCATGATATCAAGAATTTCAGACTATAACTGTTGCTATCTCCTTCATGACCTCTGACCCTTTAGCTATGTTTAATCTGCACATGCTCTCCATGGCAGACCTATAGCTACATTACGTAAGAAACTTGACTAGAAGCTGGCTTTACTTTTGGAGTCTTCGTGGTTTCATAGCTTTCAGACTTTTGTCCTGTGTTGATCCCAAAATGACCTTTGACCTCATTCGAAAATGTTAGGTTTCATCTTCTTACTATGGGGGAATTAATGTGCCAATTAGTACAATCTTGAGCAAGCTATTATATTGTTCTTAAGATAATGTGTTTATAATCTAAACTGGTACTACACTGATACACACTGATACTACATGCACACATATAGAAGGATTAAAGATACATACACACAGAATGAATCTGTAACATACTGGATGTATTTCATGAAAACCCTGATCTGAGATATTCCCATGGCAACAATATCACCATATTCCCTCATCTCTTGAGTCTTGTATCGATGCTTATTACAAATCAAGTGGATACTGTAGTAAGAATAAGACCAGAAAGTGGTACAGGTAGTGTATTTATATATACTTACACGAGAATGACCCATCTTTACGGTGATATAGCTGACGCTCTCGTATGGGAATTAATCAGAGTGAACGGTCTCCTGTCAAAAGCAAAATGAATATCAATTATTGAAAGCAAGATTTTATCAGTGCATTAAAAATCTCTGTGAATTTATTGTATTAAATTATTGTTATTATTATTGTTATTGTTGTTATCATGATTATTATATCTATCCGTCCTATTGTTCTATATCAATCCGCCCCATTGTTCTCTTTCAGGAAAAGTGTCAAAAAGCAGCAGGAGAACATCTTTTTGATATGTTATCAATCAGGATCTTTTTTCTTCTTCTTTTTTGTGGCATGCATGCTGAAGAGCATGACCTGAAGTTAAGTGAGAACTTCTGTCTGGACTTAAAGACCACATTACTTTTGTGATTTAGTGTGTAAGTCAATGGGGCTTTTATTAGGTGTATGCTACCATATAATTGGTCCTTCATCACTTCCAAGTTCCATTATCTGCAAGTCATTTTCCACAGAGGAAAACATGCAGCATTAATGATTTTTTGCAGTCATAGTTTGATCAACACATCATTAATTCGGACGTAGATATTTTCACAAATTAACTCATAATTTTATTATGTACCGTTTGATCTATATTCTGTATACATTATAGTATCCAATTTTGAAAATAACATTTGCTCTTGACAATTCAAGTACAATTTGATAATTAATGTATGCCTATTATATTTACCAGCTTCATAATATATATTATGAAGTTGGGATTACTTAAGTAGCATTGTTGACATTTCATAACTAAATAACATCCTGGAAATGTGTATAACTATGTCAGGGAATTCCCACAAACTTTTTAAAATACTGTCTCTTAATTACTAGCAAGTACGTCACATGTCATTGTTAAACATCATCTACTTGAGTTTTGGTTTATTAACTCTATCTTAATATCATGTCTACCTAATATATAGACAGATCCCTATCTCTATATGAGGAACTTCAACACCCTAGGGGTCGAACATCTGTATTGTTTGAAATGATGCACACACAATTTTAAATGAGCTTACCATTACCATTTCAAGTGATGATTTGCATACAACTTAAAGTGAAATATAGATTTCCAATAGAATATATATTTTGTGAGAGGGTAAACCTTCTTTTCACTATTACTTTTACCTAAGTTGTTCCATTAGACACAAGTAAATGCTGCATTATTGTGTACATCTGTCAACAATGGAAACTCTGGGTGAAGCCCTGTCACAAATTGAAATTTTAGGGATACCAAGTAGGCGCTTTTGTTTGTGACGGACGTACATTTACTATATAATTTCACACGTGTACCTCCGTCACAAAAAATTGTACGTCCGTCACAGAGGAATTTTTGAAAATATTTCAGGGAAGTGATAAAGGTTTCAACTGCTTGTTTAATGATATGTGTAGTTTAGAGTCTTCTTCATAACATGTATAGTAGTTTTTAATTGTATCCCATTCCAATTCACAGAAATTTTCAAAATAAAATACGAACTGAAAAAGTCACTTTCTCTGGGTACGTCCGTCACAGGGAGGTTTTTTGAGTATTTTTGTAGTTTATTTGGATGGACAAGGAATGAAACTCCATACAAGAAGATTACAAGGTAGATGTTCCATAAAACCCAAATGAAAAGTTATCTCCTATATATAGCCATTGAGATATGGATCAACAAACTGTCTGAAAGGTACGTCCGACTTTACGGAATTGCCCATATACAGCTCTACATACAGATCAGTGTGTGTAATTGCTAAACATTATACTTCAAATGTCTTTCCCACAAAACTTGTGCATGGAGTTTCATTCACCCAAAAGGCAATTTAGTAAGTGCAATTAAGAATAAATAAAAGCATGCGGTCAGTACTGGGTCACTGGCCGGAGTTTCATCAGGTGGAGAGGGTAGGGGAACTCAAAATAAGATTAAAAGGCAGCTGTGTGCAAATTTGAAAGTGTTCCATATAGCATGCAGGATAAGCCAGATAACACACAAAATTTCATGTGGATATCATGCCATACATATGTCTGCAACGAAATGTTTCATCTAAAGTTCAACCTAAACCACATTTTTAATCAGCTGGACTGTAATTACCATATATGCATCGGATGAAAAAGCAGCTAATATATCACTTTCATTAGTATGTTTCTAGCATGTTTAAGATGTGTCATGACGAGTTCAACCTGGTAAGCCTTCTCTTGACACCTGCAGTAGAAATCATAGTACAGTACATGTGTTTCCAATGTGCAGTAACGTTTCCATTACACATTGGGCATTGCTAGTTGTAAAGAGATCACTGTGGGTTTAATAATGCTGAAGAGAAGCATGTACACGGTTCCCATTGTACTCTTTGGCAGGCTTTATCACAAGTTAAAGACACATTATGCATTGGAATCATAAATACCAGCTTAAACCGATGCAGCGATGCCTAACTCTATCTACATTCATTTTTGGTACAATTTGTGCAGAAATTTACAATATAATTAGCCAATCAATGACATGATTAATGTACATAGCCTACTTTTCCCAAAATTTTTGGCCGTTCACAAAGGTCGAGCATATATTTTGATTCCTAACTGTACATCTATGCTAGGCTACATTCACTATGAATTGTACCATTATAAGACTGTCTACGGTGTGTGTCTCTGTCAAACGATCGCTTACCAGAGAAATTCAATACACATTCCATAGAAAATCCTGAGTTAGTTGTCAATAACTAATTGCCCTTCACTAAAAAGTACAGCTAAAATTGTTCACTGTGCAGGTACATATATTGATCTGATATGCATCTCATACATGTTTGATGATTACACAAACAATTGAGCTACAAATGCGCTTATGGTGCGAACGATTTACCGTAAAATCACTGTGACC
Organism: Apostichopus californicus; assembly: GCA_020650975.1. NCBI lineage: Eukaryota > Metazoa > Echinodermata > Holothuroidea > Aspidochirotida > Stichopodidae > Apostichopus > Apostichopus californicus. Next base: position 15,166 of record JAIPMN010042401.1, read on the forward strand.
GCCCATATCAGCATGTTTATTACACAAAATGTAATCTATATACTGATATCGTCCACATGTAAGTCCTATGCCTAACGGTCTTAAACAAAACAGAGAGATTTGAATGGCGTATGATCTGTTGGGCAGGGCTTACAAATTTTGAGGGAAGTTTGTAGAATCTACGGACTCGTTAAAAATCTGGGGAATTTTATACAGCTCAAAGTGTTTAACGACAGATAACTCAACTAAAAATAATGATTTATTAATATGAAAATTGCATAGAACGGTGTTATTTTCACTGAGCTTTTAGGGCAGTAAGCTCGAAAGGTAGAAGTTAAAATTTGGCAAACACACATTGAGACTTTAAGTACATAATCTGTATGGGCAGGTTTGAAGGGTGTGAAGACTCGCGCAAAAAGAAACGTCTAATGCCGGTAATCTGACCTAGTTTCGAATGAGGTGTAACAGAAGTGTTAGACACCACCATCAATCCCAGAAAATACGCACACAGCTGGCTACCTTCGGTAATTAGACACTAGTGTACAGTCAGTACATACAGCTGCGGTCAATACCCACAGCACTGTACAAACGATCCAGCGATGGACATCTCAGGTCCAGTTAAAACTAACAAGGTTTCACGTTTCATTACTGTCTGCATTTTGTAGCGACACAAACAAAACGTCACTTGCAAGCAATAGAAAGTTAACTTTTTCAGATGGCCGCATGCGGTTTGGGGCGAGTCTTCAATGCCTTTAAAGGGTGTGAGACTCGTGCAAAAAGAAATGTCTAATGCCGGTAATCTGACCTAGTTTCGAATGAGGTGTAACAGAAGTGTTAGACACCACCATCAATCCCAGAAAATACACACAGCTTGCTACCGTAGTAATTAGACACTAGTGTACATACAGTCAGTACATACAGCTGCGGTCAATACCCACAGCACTGTACAAACGATCCAGCGATGGACATCTCAGGTCCAGTTAAAACTAACAAGGTTTCACGTTTCATTACT
>JAIPMN010042406.1:5894-19953 GCA_020650975.1 Apostichopus californicus
GCGTTACCCCCCCCCCCCCCGCCCTCATGAGGCCTACTCCTGTGTTGCTGAGATTCGACACAATTCACTTCAGTTGGTAAAGTATAAATGAGGAAGATAGACGAGACTATAGGTAATTGAACAATAATCTGTGACACCATATAGAAACGATAATGAGTCATTTATATTTTCATGTACATTCAAATTTGGTGTTTGTGAATTTGCATAGTTGGTGTACCTGTAGATATGAAAGGCCGTTTAATGCTTTTCTGGTACAAGTCAGTTTACATGACAGAAGACAGATAATAGTTATGATCGAACCATAGGTTTACCTGGGGGTGGGGGCGGGGGTGGGGCTGAATAAAACTCGAATTATTCTCCCGTTATGTGGAAATACTTATAAACATTTTAACAAATACAAATGTCTAAGAATTTAAAAAGAAATCATTCAGCTATCGTTGCGTTAACTTAATCAGGTTCATAAGTAAAGTTAAGAGTGTTTTCTTTTGCTCGTATGAGGAACAGCAAGTGTGCATAATGTATAAAATACACAGTCCACCCCTTCCCCCCCCCCCCACCCCCGAAAAAGGAGAAAATTATAGATCAGTGGGACCTGTTTCTATAGTAAGATGTAATGTTTTCAACTATAGTAAGTTGCTTGTCATGACCGCCATTTGTAAAATAATTGGCTTACCTTTGCAGCAACTACCACTGAGGAGAATAAATATGAGATATATCCCTTCCATAGTCCGCACACACAGTACCATTTTTCAAACCTTTTGAAAGAGTCTATCCTGACCAAAATTGCAAATCTTCCAAATGTTTCAAAACCACAAGAGGGAGATAAATATTAGCTGAGTGAGAGTTTTTAGAGATTGAGCTATACTCTTAGAAAAGTAAGATTATTGCTGACGGAAATGAAAAATCGTTAGTGACTGTTGAAAAACAGTACACACCTATCTGATATATCCTTCAATTTATTAATATTCAAATTGTTTTGCCTTTATTTTCTGTTTCTCTCTGAAAGACTCTTGAAAAGAACAAGTGACGTCACCGTTTGCTGGGAACATATAATACGATATAAAAGCGTTTGAAAAATAGATTATACTAGGGTCGCTTACATTGTTTTCACAATGTTACTACCGACAACCAGATATATGAGTTTATACACATTTTTACTAATATCTATGCAAATCACGCACATTTATTAAAAAGACGACCTAAACAAAAGGTAGCAATAAATGAAAAACTTTTCATTCAAACAAACGCTCAGTGCTAACTGCTTACAAGGAAGTAAGTAACGTGTGCAAACTGCCTCCTTTCTGCCAGCAGCAATTAACAAACGTTGCCATAGAGACGAGGGGATTGCTGACTGTATCCTAGCCTTTGAGGAGGGGGGTTGCGGGGGGGGGAGGGGGTCAGAAGCCAGGAAAATAGATGTTTTCTCATTTTCATATAATATACTCCAGGAACTTTGAAGACTCCAAGGAAGTTCCTCAACACCACTGGCCGTTGACAAATGTTGATTGTTTACACAAATCATCGTAACCATCAACTAATCCTATACTATATCATTGCAGCTACACGCAACATGTTAATGTGAAAACTAATAGACACATAACTGTGAACTATTATCTACGGTGGTTCAGAAAGGACATGCTTGTTGTTGACTATAAGCCTATTAATATAGAATGACAAAACGACGGATTTGTATATTTTTATTCAGCTGACCAATCACGTATAACTTGACAATATATTCAAACTTTTCGATATCTGTCGAGTTGAAACGATACGATGATATTATATTTTGACAAAAATGACGAAATTGTCGAGTTGCTGCGTTGCACGTCTCTCGTTTAAAAATTTCGACATAATTGTGTCGAGTTGAAACGTTTACAAGAATATTATACCTTAACTTTGCTGCTTTCCACGGTTATGTTTCAACTCGACAAGAACAACGTTTTTTATCGACGTGTTATACTAACATATATATAAACATACTTACACGCTAAGTTTATAACTCGCCAATCCCTTCAGAAACACCGTAGTCTGCTCATCCTCCCTCTGTCATTACGTCACAAATGAAAAAAAAATAGCCTTACGTCACAATGAGACTATAGTGCTTATAATCCATCGAGCTAGGGAGGTTATTTCCTTCAAGAATTTGATTTATGCTACAGTATTCTACTTTCGTACTTTCGTTGTCTGATAATGTGTTAAATAATTCAAACTTAGAAATTCAAAATACATGCTCATCGGTGTCCACATATAATAACTTAATTTCGTTTATTTACACACAGAATGAGATATTTACGATGACATAAGACCATTTTTTAATAAAAAATAAATAATAATAGAAATATGGATGACCGGCAATAGGTCATCAGATGTCCTCACTACAGTCATTGAGAGGTTGTGTATTGTAAACGTTCTGCATTGGTACATCTATTATAGACAAACTAAAGAACCCCTACAAAACAATGCAACCCCCGCTCCCATCCTTGATGGTATTGTATTCAGATCTTAAGGTTTTTACAAAAGAGCGCCACTTACTAGTTCATGGGAACACGTCTATTTAACGTCTCTACTTCATGTGTTATTCAATACTGCCGCAGTATTCAAAACGCGTCACTAGATACGGTTGATAGTGTAACAAAGTGAAGTATGTAACATATTAATCACCTTTAACGGTTATCTTTGTGTATACTCATTGAAAACTGAACACGTATTCCTGTTCAGGCGCGTAGCCAGGAATTTGCCAAGGGAGGGGCGAAAATGTAGGCAAATTATCAGAGCCGTAGATTCGGCATTGCAACCTATCTAAGTGTAGCGCCACCATAAGTTGGCGCGAAGCGTACAAGAACATTTTTGGCTGAAAATGCCTCCCAGATTGCTGGAAATGGCACTTCCCAGGCCTTGTAAGTTGCATCTTAGCAGTGAAATTACTAGCGATATCATAAAAACATTAAAAAAAAATTTAAAAAATATGCTCAAGGGGGGAGGGCGGCTGCCCCCTTCGCCCCCCCCCCCCTTGGCTACGCGCCTGCTCCTGTTAACGATAATCTCCGCAATTTATTGGCGGGAAAGTAGGTTGTAATGACTGAATTGTCGATACCATTGTTACGGGAGCTCTTACTGGCAAACTATGGTCAACAACAAACTATACATATATGTTGAGGTGAAAAATCTAATAGAATTTCGCTTTTAACATGAGACACATGTGCTTCTGAACCCTATAAATCCATTATAAAGAACGAGATTTAAATGTGAGAAGTTTGATTTTTCGTCCAAATTTGATCGTTTTGTAAGGCTAGATATAGCCTAGATATAGCCAATTTGGCCCCTAGTGACCCCAAATGACCGTTGACCTCCTCTAAAGACAAAAGGCTTCTTCTACTCAATGTGTTACTCCTACACCAGTTTCGAATCTCTGGACAGACAATTAGTGTCTATGGCCTAGTTGGTTAGGGTGTCCAAATATAAAGCGGAGGCCCGGGTTCGAATCCCGTTGGAGGCTGGAAGTTTTTCACCGCTCTGGATTTTCCAACTCATATATAATGTCATATATACAAATATTAATTTGCCTTGGTCGTTTATTTCCATTTCTTTAACAAAGCATATACATTTATTTATTTCTAATGTTTCGATTCGTCGCTTTTGAAAATATTAACTCTTTCTCATTTTTTATTTTTTATTTTTTTTATCTAACCCACGTAAGCCAAATCCATGCCTTAACGGAGGGAGGTGTGCAATAAGGAACATGTGTGTTACCTGTACATGTATACTGCAGGGTATACCGGTATCATTTGCGAAAATGGTACGTATACGCATATAAGCTACCTGATATAGTAAATGGGATGAGATGATACACATCAGTGGATAACCTATTGTGTTGTTGTTCCTACATTCATAGACTTTTTCAGTCTATACAGTGGCTTTTCTAAAACAGTTCACCTTACCATATCGTTTCAGCGTACAAGGACAATACTTGTAACGTTATTATGAAATGTAGTTGTAACTTCCTCATTCTTATATTCGGCATATGAAGTAACCCAAGGCTGCGTATCTTTATGGTGAAACAGCGGGTAGAGACTATATGGTGTCATGAATAGTCATATAAACTGTAACGGTTCATTAAACTTCAATTATCTTTTTCTAATAAATTTTAGGACAAAACAAATTGTCTTTCTCCACACACCACGGTAGCTGACTAACCGCATGTTAGCGACTAATGCAAGGTTATTATAATTCATATTGCTTTCCTATTAGCCTATACTAGAAAATAAATCAAGTAATGGTAACCAAAATTTCAGCTAGCATTTTCACTGCAAATCTCACAGCAAGTTGGGCTAGACGGAGGCCATGTTTGTTTTTCAAGGTAAAAGACGGCCGCACAATTTCCGACTAAATTACGAAGACTGACATTGACGCAATTCATCTATACTTCCAGTTCTCGATATTTTTTCTCGATAGTCGTTAACAACCACAGTGACATAACAGACTCCCGACAGTGACACAACTGTCTCCCCACAGTGACACGACTGACTCAACACAGTGACACAACTGACTCAACACAGTGACACAACTGACTCAACACAGTGACATGACTGACTCAACACAGTGACATGACTGACTCCCCACAGTGACATAACAGACTCAACACAGTGACACAACTGACTCAACACAGTGACATGACTGACTCAACACAGTGACATAACAGACTCAACACAGTGACACGACCTGACTCAACACAGTGACACAACTGACTCAACACAGTGACATGACTGACTCCCCACAGTGACATAACATACTCAACACAGTGACACAACTGACTCAACACAGTGACACGACTGACTCAACACAGTGACATAACAGACTCAACACAGTGACACAACTGACTCAACGCAGTGACACAACTATCTCCCCACAGTGACACAACTGACTCCACACAGGTGACACAACTGTCTCCCGACAGTGACACAACTGAATCCCCACAATGACACAACTGACTCCCGACAATGGCACAACTGACTCAACACTTTACTGTTTCTTTCAATTCATTTTGAATTCATTATTTAATTTAATAATTTGTGGACGTACAAGACGTTTACTAGCTACTGACATGGTTTCCCAATCTCGTTCACGCTATGCCGCTTTTAAAACCCGGTCATTTGGGTTGTTTATCTGCGTCACTTCTACCAAGCCATGCAGTATATAAGACCATTCCGGCCCTTTATAATTATCAAATAATTAACTATGTAATCTAGAAACTAATTGTTATGGTCTTACAGTTTTGCATGTGGATATCTTAAAGTGACTGTGTCTGATTGCACTGTTCTTGGTCCTTTGTCGATAGATTTAACTTGACAAGGTTTTTGTTTCGGCGACATTATCTGTTCTTTGGAGGTCGAATGTGGCATAACCTTACTTCAGACAAATAGTAACAGGGACGGATTTAAGCATGGGCCGAAGGTCACGAATTAACGGGGGCCCCCCACACAGAGGGGGACTGCACATATTGTCATATTTTTTGATTATATATTTGTGGTATTTCAAAGTATGCATGGTTATTTAATAAGGTGTAAGTAATACTACATGAAAATAATGTTATTTCTTAGATTTATTTTACTAAAGAGAGCAATGAGTGGTTCAGGGGCCCCCAAATGTCTAAACCTGGCCACGAATTGTAATCAAATCGTACTAAAAGATCAAATTGATTTGGAGACCTTACCTTAAAGAAGAGGAACGAATAGAACATATAACACAATTGAAAGCCTGTCCTTTATTATATTACTGGAAGCCAAACTATAAAGTGGACCTTCACTTTGAGTTCAGGACTATTCACAGTGAACATGTATTATCATGCATTCATGCATGTTCTCATGTATGCATGTATTCTCATGCATGTATGCATGTATTCTCATGCATTCACAGTGAACATGTATTCTCATATATACATGTGGAAATCATAAAATTATTATAATGGTCACTATTGCGATTAATTGTTTCGATTCTCCATCGCAGTCAGTGTGAAATACCACTCCATGTAATCAAATGTGTTTCGTGAAAAGTTATTCATAACCATGAATTGCGATTCCATGGGATCCTTTCAACAAATATTCGCCCGCTTAAGCACAATACATACGAATGCTTTAATTGACATCGATATTTCTAATTCATTCCTGCTGAAATCCCAGAAAGCAGGAAAACATATTGTTTCCATTTTGAAAGATCTAAAATGTTCAAAAACGTATTCTAGGATGTTTTTGATGGGTTCGAAGCAAAGCTGGAGAATAATGACCGATTCCTTAACGCTGCTAATACTTTCCTTACAGTATGTAGGAAAAGACCCCCTAACCCCACCCCTCCCCCCCCCCCATGTGAGGGAAGGGGGGAATAGATCCTTAATGTACAATAGCTTTACGCTACAATGTAACTGAAGACTTCTACATTATAGAAGGGTTCCGTCACAGACTAAGGTATGTACCAAAAAGGCTTATTGACCTTGAATTGACTAAATCAATAAGGTCAAATTTAAGACGATCTATGCATGTTTGAACTATTTAAAATAAAATGATCGAATAACCGTTAGAAATTTTGAATTTGATCCATTATCCGCCATCGCGATATTTCTTAAATTTGTATTGAGTTAGCTTGTAGGATGAGGTTGAGCAGCCGAATCACACAGAGATTATAGCAGTAACCACTGGTCGCCGGTTGATAGGAGGGGTGTGGCAGTGGCGGAGCGTCCATACAGTCAGGGGGCGGATGCCCCCCCCCCCTGACGGACTCAAATGGACTGCTGGCGCCCTTTTCAGCTTTTTACCACTTTTTACTTATTCGCGATTATTGACTTTTTTATTGCGCTCTCATCTACCTATTGACATTTGTCACATTTTTTTGGTGTAATTTTCTGAAAAAATGCTCTAACGGCTATTTATTCTTCGTTTATCAGCAAATTAGCAAGGCCCGGAAAGGGTCATTTCCGGCGATCTAGGGAGTATCTTTACTCAAAAAAAATCTGTACGCTCCGCGCCAACCTGTGGTGCCGCTCCGCTTAGATAGTGTCGAAAGCGCCCTTACAGACCATTCTCGCCCCCTCTGACCGATACCCCTAGCTCCGCCACTGGGGTGTGGGTCTACTCTAGCTTGTCAATGTGCAACAACCATGTTTGTCAACACTATACAGTGGGTAAGGTTTATTAATTAATTAACAGTTTAATTCACCATAGCAATGAAGTTTACGCGTTAAAGTGCGGCTTGCATCATTGAACTGAGTCAACTGAGAGAGGTACACTAGATCAAAGAATAAATTATGGACTGCGTGGGATGCAGTATTTGTAAAATTCCTTGAATATAATTGATAATGACTGGTGGCTTCAGTCTGAACAGACTGTTGCCTTTATGGTTAAATGTTACGGTAGGGTGGGTTAGCAGAATGAGAAGGCGGTTAACTTGGGGAATTAGTCAAGAAAGGGTGGGACGAGTTAGAAATTGATCAGAATAAAAAACTCACAACATGAGTACCATACAAAGAATGGACCGGTGATCAGTAGAGATGGGGGATTAGTTTAGATTAAATTTGAAATTAAATCAAACATAAATGCTGAGGAGGCACTTATGTAATTAATGTACAAAATGACTCATGTCAGTGTCATCGAAGGAGTGGGACCGATTTTGGAGAGAAGAAAAGAGTTGATAGAATCCTTATTCATTAAAATATGTAGAGTCACGTATTTAGACAGAATGATTACAATAGTATTAAATATTCATACTGGTCATAATGAATAATCAGACGGCCATTCCAATTCGATTTAATTTATTTCTCATATGTACATTAACTCACTGATAAAAGTAGTTATTAAAAATAATGCTATAATATTACATATGATGGACACAAGAGAAAGAAACAATACTGTTCATCAAAGCTAGTGACCGTGAAACAAAAAACAACACCAACAAACAAACAGAAAGACAGACAGACAGACAGACAGACAGACAGACAGACAGACAGACAGACAGACAGACAGACAGACAGACAGACAGACAGAAATGTCAAGGGGATAAAAAATTAACTGGTCAGGGTATAGTGATCAGTTTGATTGAACATCTAGAACTTAGAAATGATAGCTGATTGTAAGAAAAGAATTGAGATTCTTTTGAAAGAATGAAGTGCTCGATCGTACATCAGATGAAAGCTTGTGACAAATATTATAACAATAATGATGGAAAAGTAATTTGCCGTGTCCAGTTTCAAGACGTGGTTACCGAAAAGAAATTATTATGTCGCGTATGCGTTGATATTTCGGTACATTAATGAGGTGGTTTAAGTACATTAGCCAGTACAGTTGGTAACAAACCATGGCAGTACGTAAATACAATTACTCCCATACAATCCATGTCAATATCTTTGAAGGTTGAAATCCAAGTACAACTGATCAGTGGTATACCGTTTGTGTTTCTTTGTGAGCAGCTTGAGTAATCTATTTAATATAGTCTGGAGCGGTTTAAGGACATCAGCACATGCTGTGCCATAAACTTCAATGGAATAAATAAACGGGTTATAAATCTGTATTGCAGTATCAACTGGGAGAATGTCATTTATGTGATAGAATATACCAATATATTTAAGGAGGCATTTACGTAATACATTTATCTGCTGCTTCTACGATTAATTCTCGTCAATTGTCAAAACCTAAGTACTTTGTGAAAGGTGATTAACTCACTTTGGTATACCATCAAAGCAATAGCTCTCAGATCACACATGTATAGTATATTTACTCGCAATGAAGATAGTGTAAGTGGTTTATACAATGGGCAGAGTAGGTTTGTTTGACTCAAACCAAATATTCAGTTGGTTTAGAGCAGGGTTCCCTAACTGGGGTACATGAACCCCAGGGGTGGGTGAGTCCATCCCGGGGGGTTCGTGAGACGTTTCTGAAAGTCAAAACTAGAGTACTTTTTGTTGAACTAATATCTGATATATCATATATAATTTAGTAATGTACAAAAGTCGTACCTATCGACAAACTCTTTTCGCGTTCCATACGCATATGTTGCCATAGTAGAGTACCGTACCGTGTATGTGATAAACAACTGAATTATGAAACAGAAACAGACACAGGTGAAGTTGGTGTACGCATGACAGTACGTCGTGAGGATAAATAGCTGAACTTTAACTTGATCTTTTACGAAGCACTGCTATGAGTATTATAGTATAATAATGACTCAGATTGTGTCTCGAAAAGTTGGGGTTTCGTGGACAACTCTGACATCCACAGGGGGTTCGTGGGGGGGGGGGATAAAGTTAGGGAAACACTGGTTTAGAGCTTCATTGACCATTTCAATTAATGTTGCTCAGTCTATGTTAGCTAGGAAGACGTTTGTATCAACAGCGAAGAGACGAGTTGATTCGTTGGGTGCAGCATGTTGAATGTCATTAACATAAAATAAGAAAATGTAGAGGTCCCAAAACAGAGCCTTGTGGAACGCCGGATACCACGGTGTCAACAGCTTCTTCAAGAGAATAGCATGGTCGACTGTGTCAAATGCTTTCTTCAAGTCTAACTAAAATCCTAATACATTGTTACCATTATCCAATTGGGAGCGAATGTTAGTTACATTACCTTATCTTGTCAGGCAAAAGAACTTGGGCGTGACTTGGTATTGGTGTTAATCGTTGAATGGGGGTTGTCCGTTATTTTTATTAGAGGAAGGGGGAAGAGGCGCAGCCAAAGATTTGGGGCAGTGTGCAGGGGAACTTTCCCTCTTCTCCAGTGCAGTTTTGTGCAAAACGTCAAAAGTGTCCATTTACATGAGTAGAAGTCCGCCATGTAGTTTATAATGATTTTTTTGTAGGACGTTCTGTGGCTATTTTGCGGTTTTACCTTCTGCCAAAGTCACTGTGCTACGAATGTCCCATCCCCCTACCCCAACCCGACCCTTTCCCAGACTGAACCCTCTTCCGCCGTCTGTGTGTTTGCATAATTCTTCTTAGAGGCAAATGAAACAATTGGTATTTGGCACCAATCATTGCATTGTTAATCTGGAGGACTGTACACGGTAATGGAGGTTTAATACTCAAACAGGATGTAGCTGTTTTTATGTCATATGTGACGCATACGTTGAAAGCAAGGCTAACTGATACTTAATTTGTGATTCATCTTTTTGTTATTGCAGTCAGGGCTGTGAGAGAACATACACGATTATGTCACACAGAGCCAATTCATTTCCCATTAGCATTTTATGAAAACGAATTACATTAATCTTCATCAAATATTCCCTTTCTCCGAATTGACCCCGGTCTCCACGCAGTGCAAAAAGCCAATTCCATTGGACCAACAGCCCCTCCCCCAGCCCTCCCCTTCCCCATCCCTCCGCCCGTTAGGCATGATTGCAGTTTACGTATCTTAGGGCAGCATTTGCGTCCTTTTCTATGGTTTTTCTCAACCTCACTGATTCCACGATGCCATAACGAAATACATAACTAGCTTATCTATTCAAATCTTACTTCAAATGGTGGCATAAAAGTCGAAAAATTTACAACTTTCAACTTTGTTTTTTTCTCGAAGATAATTTCCGTTGGGATCCAAATAACCTCGCCCATAATATGAATATATAAAAGCTACGAACGTCATTGGCCAATACGTAATACAACGCCATGCTTGATTTGTGTAGATTGTCTATGCCAGTTGTACCAGGGAGCTGTTAGAGTCCAGCTCGCTGGTTGTACCAAGTTACCAACTCGACGTTTGAATATATTTTTAGCAACGGCTCATAACTAAACCTGCATCTCCAATTGGTTGAACTCAAACTAGTGGGTTGGGGAACTGTATGCGATTAATATTAAATGTGTAATTTGTCGGAGGAAACTTTTCTCATTATCTGCAAATGTCCTTAATTACTCGCCAATTAACGCTTTTGGCAGGGAATAAACTTGACTAATATCTTAGTTTGCTGTTTTGTGATTGATATATGTAAAACACTCGATGGACTCGATGGTCAAAAAAGTGGAAAACGGCGACAAAACGCAAAATGCTGCTTTAAATCAACCTAAGTAGCAAGTTGTTTCTCATTTCTCATATGTGCTAGACTTAGTAGTCCAGCCGCTTTTATGGTTTAGCATTTGATGTTTAGAGGAAATAACCTTAAAGGTAGTCAGTGTAGGCCCCAAATTACTGTAGCACGCTATAGTTGCTAGAAGTTTTCCAAAAGTACTTTTCTGGAGGTCTTTACCCTCCAAATTGTTCTCAGACATTTTAAGGAACACACAAGATGAAAGAATGTCCCAGTGAGGAAAATTTCCCCTCAAAGGTTGTAATAAAAACAGTTTAAGAAATTTGACCAAAGGTGACCATATTTGAATATCTAGCATATTTGGGGCCAATAGAGCATACCCTTAACGGTTAAAATTGCTATATACAAACATTACTTTGGTTGACAAACCGTGACTGTTACCGGCTTGCAACGACAAGTATCAATGCTACTTTTGTGTACAACGGATTCTATTCATCGATGCACACTCGGTTCATCGAGCTAATTCTAAATTCACAGCTACAGATAAAAAATACCTCCAATGTAGATCTTGTCTGACAGACTGACACTGTTTAATTAAAATCACATGATCGCAGAAATGTCACAAACAGTAAGCAAAATGGACACAAAGGAGTGCAGCAGAAAGCCAAGCCGTCCGATATAATGTTGACCTTCCTTGTACACTATTTATGATCATTCAAGCGAATCGGTTAAACAGAATATTTCAGTAGAAACCTGTAGATAGTGCGTGTGACTCAACCATGCATATACGTTTGCATAGAATATATATGCACAATAATTCTGTGGTATTTAGTAACTAAATGACTGTATATCGGCTATGCATATTATCTTCCTCGTATAGCTTATGTATGTAGTCAATGTAGCTTTGTGTGCAGCTACAGTGGATAAGTGCCTGTTTTTGTTTTGGGTATTTTTATTCTTACTTTTACAAAAACTTTCATTCGTCAACGGTGACTAATTTTCTGCCATCATGAGCAGCATGGAACAGGCATCAAGAATTAGAGATTGGTGTATTTTTATGATCATGTTATCTTTCATTTCTCAACAAGTAACCAGTCAAGGTAAGTCTGTCTACAGTCTGCATAGAAATGATAGTATATTTTAATTTTGATATTTTGATATTTTTTATGCAGTATACTCCAGACATGAATATTCGAGACTTCCAAATCAACTTGTAAACTTGAATTTGAAACTAATTTTCAATAATACATGACTTTCATTTTGATTATTCTTGGGGTATATTGTTAATTAACAAAATGTAAACTAAAATCGTTGTATTCAACGACGACACAAACCGGACTAGGAACTTAAACGTGTATGACAGAGATCTATGTGAGGATCACCCGACTTACAAAATCTTGCTCCGTTTCGGAGATATCCTATAGTTTAAGTCGTGTCTGGTGGCTTTCATTTTGTAATGATGGATTATCTAACGTCATAGTGTCACTACGATCTGAAACATTTTACATTCTCGTTTTTTGTTTTTGACATTTTCAAGGTAGAATGGTGACAGTTTTAACACTGGAAATCCATGCCAACATGAGGTCACGTTAAGAACTTGAATACTTTAAGTATAGTACTTGCTATACTCACTTACATTACAGGAAATAAACATTGTAATAAAGGACAAAATCGATGTTGACGTAATCTTGTAGTGTAAGCAACACCTCTTTCGCTAGGAAATATTAAAAACCGGAACAACGATTTTGTTTGGAATCACAATTATTTTTTTTTTTTTTGTCAAATTTTGACCTTATTTCACTCATGCATAAGTAAGAATACACAAATCACTTTCACTCATTTGATAGCAACAATTACAGCGGTTTTAAAGAGCTAAAAACAATCCTACTCAAGAGCAGCTAGTATACGAAATTTTCGAATACCTTTCGAGATTTACTCAACATAAAGTGATAATTGATAAACGTATAAGTCAATCTGTTACGGCTTTTACCACCAAATGACTTAATTGGTAATCTTCTAGACACGTTTTGAATTTTAGTTTTAATCAAATGCAACAAGCATATTGAATATGTTCAAAACTAACTGTTCTACTAGTTTCTTTATCATTTTAATTGAAGTGTAATTAATGATCTGCTATGGGATTTTACTGTTCAGTAACATCGAAACTTTACCAAATTTTATATTTATATCAGATAATTACTGTCTAACTTTGTGCTTGTTTGTTTGTTTTTTCTTCGGGAGATGGCCCTTGCAATTCCGATCCCTGTCTGAACGGTGCTTTCTGCTTAGAAAGTGACGACATGTTCTCCTGTGCCTGTGATAATGGCTTCATTCAACCAAGATGTGCCAAGGGTAAGATAAATAACTATATAACTGTTATATTATGTCTCGGAACTCCAAAAGGGATATACGGGGATGCAGAGCGATAATAACAGAGTATGAAAATATATTTGTTTAGGATAGAAACGGGGTTTATTCTCCCTCTATTAAATTAACCAGCAACGAACTTCTCCGAGGCTTAAGACCGACGATCTTGAATACAACAAGTCAAGCTCAATGGAGTATCCAAGACAAACTTAATCTTAACGAACTTGCATATGCCTATATTCTTATTAATGACTAACATTACTCATTATCAATTCCGGACGATTTCCAAGTACAGGCTATGCGGAAAGCAACTCACAGTCTTGGACTGTCATACGTCACATGTTTAATTCCCGAAACGCGAGTTGCTCTCTGTTGGCATTTTGCAATAATCGCGAACGCGTGTAGTGTACTGAGAGACCTTGCTGTAAACGACAACCGGAAACGAATGTTGTACCTCTGTTTTGTATAACATATACAATATCAAGAGAAACTAGAATAACGAGCATTCTAACTCGTGATGGGCAGTTGATCGTACTTTAACAGAATGGTCCAGATGTTTTTAACATTCATCGGAAATAACCCGAAAATGTTAAACACCAAATCAACAAGCATATACTCATATGAATTACAGGTTAAGAGAGAATGATATTTGAAAATAACCTTTAGCCCCCCACCCACCCCCCCACCTAACATTTTA
>JAIPMN010042407.1:0-14822 GCA_020650975.1 Apostichopus californicus
GCTAACGCTAGTGGATTTATTGGAGGTGTAGGCCAGTTTGACCATGCGAAGGAAACGTTTGCTTCGTATACCGAGAGACTGGAAATGTTTTATCTGGCAAATAATATCACAGAGGTATCAGGGAATACTCCTGAACTGGTTGCAGCTCGAATCGCTGTGGTGGAAAGAAAAAAAGCCATATTCTTGAGTGAAGTAGGCCCAGAAGTATTTTCAGTGCTGAGTAACTTACTAGTGGCCCCGACAAAACCAAGGGACAAAACATTAGACAAAATTTTCAAGTGTCTTAGACAGCACTTTGACCCAGCACCATTGGAGATTTCTGAAAGTTTTCATTTCGGGAAACGAGAATCAAAAGCCTGGAGAAACATTTTGGCTTTGAAGAAACTGTCCATTCATAACGACCCTTCAATAAGTGACTGGGCATCTAGTTTACAAGCAGCTCTAAGGGCTTGGAAGACGCCATTAGAACAACAGGTAGAGCTTACTTTGAGATACTTGGCTGGGGTAGCCAAGAGAGAGGTTCTGGTGTTGGAACCAAGCCAAAGGTTGTCAGTAAGACCAGGTCATTGCTTACTTGAGGAAAATATATGGAGACAACACGCCACGAGTCACCCTCATGGGACAATTCTATGCCAGGCAGCAGCGGGAGGGAGAGAAAATCCGGCAGTATGCCCTAAACCTCCAGGAATTGTTACAAAGGGTAGAGACAAATTACCCTGGAACATTACTAGGCAAAGATAAGGTCTTGCGAGATAGATTTGTGGAGGGCTTGGTGAGCCACACCCTGAAGACAGACATGAGGAAGGAACTGAGGAAGAATAGCCTGGGGATTGACTTTCTCCCAAATCCGAGATGAGGCTCTCCAATTAGAAGGGGTAATGGGGGCAGAGATTAATGTAGACGTAATAAGGGCAACAGGTCCAGGGACAGCCGTCTGAGTTGCAAAAATGGCAACAAACAATGGAGGCTGCATTCCTAAGTATGCAGAAGCATATGAGTGAGCTTCATTTCGTTTCGTTAAATTAGGGACTATTTTACAGTCTGTGATATATTAGTTATTATCTAATCGACAATTATTACTCACTGTATAATATCACCTGTCATATGCCTGCTATGACCATCATTACTCAGTGCTATATAATATCACCTGTCATATGCCTGCAACCTACATACCAATAGGGTCAACTTGTGACCCTTCCGGACTCCTGCTGAGTCTGCCTTATTTATGTTATTATATAATAGAAGATATGAATGACAACAGTTGCTATATGGGTACTCACCAATGAAGACATGGAATAAATGGTTAACGTATACATTCGTTTCTTGTGTACTTATTTATTCATTTGGCGACGAGGATCAAGTTTTTATTCCTGTTCTGCCTTGGATTACTTTACTGTCTGTGGTTATTACTTTCCGTGTGAGTGTGTCTGCCAGGCTCTGTGTGTAGTTGTTTACTTTCTACTATTCACTGCTGTTAACTTTACTTTGTCTTTATTAGTGCCGCTGGGATATTTTACGTATTATTACAGTACTTTGAATTCCTTCAGTCAGTTATACTTCAAGTTCAAGATGCAGGCTATTCCGCCTCCAATTAAATTTGTACCTACACCCGGTACACCATCCACGCCATGGGCGCAGTGGAAGCAACTGTTTACGAATTATTTACTGGCGTCGGATTTAACGACGGCTACACCGGAACGGAAGCAGGCTCTACTGATTCAAAATGGATACCTTGAAACCACCATCGGAAATGGACTTCACAAGTAATGTTACAGAAATTTGGAGGAAATGGAAAGAAAGTATGAAACTGTTTCTTGACTTATGCATGTCAGGCAAGGAAGATAAAGAGAAACTTAATTTGTTTCTCTATGTCATTGGTCAAGAAGGTAGAGACATTCATAATACAAGATGACGCTGATAGAAGATAGATTTGACAGGTTTGAGGACTATTGCAAACCCAAACAAAATGTCACTGTAGAGCGATACAAATTCAATACGCGTAACCAAGGGTCAATGCAAGCATAAACCAATATGTAACTGAACTAAGACTCGTTGCTAAGAACAGTCAGTTCACAATTTGAAGATGAGCTCATTAGGGACCGGATAGTTGTTGGGTCAAACTCGGAGAGAGTCAAAAAGCGTCTTCTTCGTGAAAGTAATCTCACACTCACATCAGCTATAAACATTTGTCGAGCTGGTGAGGAGTCAACAAAGCAAATGAAATTCTTAAAGGATGAGGCTAGTGTAGATGCCGTAAGAACAATACGTACATTGCAGTCAGCAAGGCAAGACAAATCTGCAGATTCAAGTGCAGAAAGTAGAGTCAGTTGTGGAAACTGTGGTCACATTCATGCGCATGGTCAGTGTAGAGCGTATGGTAAACGCTGTGGCAAGTATGGACATTTATTTGACCCTACTAGAGAAGTGTTTATTACTACGGATGCTTCGAATTAGGGCATTGCAAAAATCATAACTCAGCTTATTCTCAAAGGATATTCTCGATACTCATTCTTCAGCAATTCATGGTGATACTCGTGACTTTTTTCAATTCCATTTGTTGTCAGCTGTCAAAGAAAGGCTTAGTTGCAGCTGCAGGAAAATAGACAGTGAAGTGACATTAACCATTCCTGTGCCAAGGGAAGTGTTCACTGACTTTGTGGAAAGATTTGGCTTGAGGAGTTCAAGTCAGAAAGGACACACCATCTATAGATTCCAGAGTGTTTCTTGTGCCAAAGAATGTTTCATCAAAGGATGGTGGTATAGGATAGTGAATGAGGTTGGAGATTTTTGCTGCATTGAACTAGAAACCTTCCAAATATGGCTGACTGAAAGACCTTGCTTGGAAGAATATGACTTTGATGGAAAACTCATTTTAAGTCACCGTGGATTTCAAGCGACAGACAGTAAGATTTGTTACGCTGAAAGGTAACAAGTGGGATCATTCCATCCTTACCAAAGTTGATAGCGAGCGTGAAGTTACATCATTGAGCTTGCCTAAGACATTTGCTTTGGAACATGGTGATTGACTGCAATGGCCAAAATGAATCGGTTCATGTTCTTTTCTATTTTCTTTACATTGTTACTGGTAGCTCTGGTAGTTGCCCACCCAAAACATGATGATTCATCATTCATGGAAATTAAAAGTGAATGTGTACATTAAATATGGGTTGGTTGAAGAAAATGGGTCTGCATATACTTTAATACTGAAGGAACAATAGCAGTTTTGCAAAATATTTGTTCACTGAAAGGGATCAAATACAAGTATGTAGAGGATACTGGAGTGCTAAGTAGACTTCACAGTAAAGTTAAGTACATGTTTACAAAGCTTCGAGGTCAGTTAAAGAAAGGGGGTAAATCTAAAAACCTTCCATCGACACGTTGGAAATCTGAAGACTACACTTCATGAACTTAGGCTCTCTTAAGAGAACGTATCAAATGATGTTGATGTACAGAGGAATTGTTCACACAGCAGACTCTCGGACACAGACAGCAGAGGCCGCCGAGTCCCCGCAAGCTTCGCTACCCGAACCGCAATCTCCTGAGCGTGATCAAGATCAATTACCCTCCACTTCGACTTCGGCGTCAGCTTCATTGAAAACAACTGTTGCTAGATTGTGAAACAAGCCAAAGGTTTCAACCCAAAGTAGAAACAAAACAGACCGTGATTGGAATTTGTGCCAGGTATGTTTTGCACGTACTGTAAAAAGTTCAACAAGACACCATTTTGCCGAGAGGTTTGGAGCAAACAGGGTTGTGTTAGGCTATGATTAGAAAGTGTCAAAGCCCATGATAATTGTGTTGAGCATCGTGATTCAGTTTCACTTCATTTGCAAAGAGAAACAATCTGACACATTGGTGAACTACTGACAAATCCAAAGGAAATAAGTTAGGAGAATATTATCAAAGCATTTCAGTGCTTGTACTTCCTCGCTAGAAGTACAGCAACATTCCTCACACAACAAACTTTGAAAAATTACTAGACTTGTTGACCCAATTGGGTCTTGACATCAAGAGTAAAATCTGTAAAGGAGCCAATGCAAAATACACATCAGAAACTTCAATTAAAGAATTTCTTTTGTGTCTGGGTGAGGTCATAGAACAGAAAATTCTCAGTAAATTTTGTGACAACAGATATTATGCATTAATGTTCGATGAAACTACATTGAAACACTTTTGTGCCAAAGAACACTTGTGTCTATGTTTCCAAACCTTTCAGTACTGGCCAAAATATACAAAACTATCCCTCCACACACAGCTGACTGTGAAAGGGACTTCAGCAGAATGAAAATGGTGAAAACTAATCACAGGAATAGGATGGGAGAGGACACACTAGAATGTCTCATGAGAATCACCATTTCTGGTCCAGCTCCAGAGAACTATCCATTTTTTTTGGGGCCACCAAGAAAGAGAGGAGATATAGGCTTAAACTTGTTTAACAATTTGGAATGGTAAGATAAAATATTTTGTTTTAATCATTTAGTTCAGAATTTTCAATTTCAGTGCCTAATTGGTTTTATTTCAGGTCACTTTTACATATTCAAACATGTACACTATCCTTCAAGTTTTGTTGTTCACTTGACTGGTTTGGAAAAGACCTTATCCAAGGTTTACGCCTGATAATTGATGGTGCAAAGCTATCATGTTACTCAACTGATAACACGCCTTCTACTACTTTGACTTCTACTACTAACAGTTAACATCCCTAACCCAATTATTGCTAATCCAATTGCTACTAAATTTCAGGAATTGTTTACAGATGATCTTGGGGTTATCAAGGGTTTCCAGCAAAAGATTAAGCTTAGCGTGGATGCGAAGCCAGTGCAATAATCTTTGCGGCGCATTCCATTTGCCGTTCGTGACATGGTCACACAGGAGTTAGAAAACTTAGAAGCGCAAGGGGTTATCGAGAAAGTTCATGGCGCCACAGATTGGGTGTCCCCTATCGTGGTTGCGTGGAAGAAAAACGGCAAAATTCGCATTTGCGTAGATCTAATGAGAATATGGTGTTGGAAAAACACCCATTACCACATATTGAGGAATTACTTACTGAATTACAAGGAGCTAGCTACTTTTCAAAGCTAGATCTTAAACCTGCATACCACCAGTTACAATTACATGAGGAAAGTCGAGACCTCACTACATTTATTACGCATGCAGGTATTTACAGGTACAAGCGTGTTTGTTTTGGCCTTGCTTCAGCACCATCATGTTTTCAAAAGGTCATGCATTCAATTCTTACTGGCTTACAAGGTGTACAGTGCTATTTAGATGATGTTGTGGTTTACAGTAAGACGCAAGCCAAACAAAATTTGCAGCGCGTTCTCAGTAAAATACGAGATTCAGGAAGGAAACTAAATTCAAAGTGTGAATTTAATGCCACTACAATCCAATTACTGGGGCAAGTTGTTTCAAAGGAAGGCATTCGTCCTGCGCCTGACCTTGTGAAAGCAATCACAGATGCGCCAGCGCCGCAGTCTGTTGACAAAATTCTGTCATTTTTGGGCTTAGCAGGCTACTACGCAAAGTTCGTCCCTAACTTTGCTATGAAAGTGCAGCCCATTCGGGATATACAGATTGCAAAGAAATTTTCGTATGGACGCAAGAGGCAAATGATGCGTTTGAACAAATCAAAGCGTCAATTACTACTGACGGGGGACGCACTTGCATTATTTGACCCGACTAGAGAGTGTTTATTACTACGGATGCTTCGAATCGGGGCATTGCAGCAATCATGACTCAGCTTCACACTGGTTAAGGACGCCTTGTCATGTGTGCGTCATGCAAATTAACAGAGTGTGAACAAAAGTATTTGACCGGGGAAAAAAAAGACTCTTGCTTGCCTATGGGCCGTAGAAAAGTGGCACACGTATCTGTGGGGCCAACGTTTCACACTCCGTACTGACCACAAAGCACTTACTACTCTGTTGTGTACATCTGGTACAGGTCATGGACCTCTGCGTATTTCTAGATGGGCAACTAGACTAATGAATTATAATTATTCCATTGAATACAAACCGGGTAGATTAAACATTGTTGCAGACGCCCTTTCCCGATTGCCCCTCCCTACAACTTCAGATATTTATCCTAATTACGATGAGGAATTCGTTGTCGAAGTAGATGCTTCGTTGAAGGGCCTAGGAGCTTGCCTCCTTCAAGCAGACGACCAGGGTAGGCTTCACCCAGTGGTGTATGCAAGTCGGGGATTGAGAGGTGCGGAGAAAAACTATAAGGACTTCTCCAGTTTCAAAATAGAGTTATTAGCTTTAAAATGGGCTGTAGCAGATAAGTTTAGGGAATACCTTATTGGCTCTAAGTGTACCGTACTCACCAATAACAATCCTTTAGCTTATCTCCAGACAGCTAAACTTGGGGCCACCGAGCAGCGTTGGGTATCTCAATTGGCGTCATTCGACCTAACCATCAAATACCGTCCAGGAAAACAGAACAGGTGTGCAGATGTACTGAGTCGTTGTCCGGACATCAGCATACTAGCAGTGAAAGCGGAGATAAGCATTGGTTCCTCTGTTCCTTCTGAGATGCGTTCAAGTGTACCCTGTAGTGCTACTGAATGGTGCTGCTGCGTAGTGCTGCCAGGAAATATGCAACACTGTACATTTGTTAAGAGAGGAGGGGGGCCAGGCAGCCACCTGGCAAACCTGGCAAACTGCCAGGAAAAACGAAAACATTTAGAACCTTGGCAAACTGCCAGGAAAGTGTACAACGCTGTACATTTGTTAAGAGAAGAGGGGCCAAGCAGTCACCTGGCTTGCCACGTGTGAGCTCAACGTTTGCTGCAACGAGCTGTCGACTACATGAGCGATCCCATGGAGTAAGCCTCTCTATTTCTTTGGTGAATTACCAAGACAAACGCGTTAGTAAGTTGAAAAAGGGGTAGGATAGAACCCCAGCAAAGTTACAAGCGCTAACACGCTCCGAACATACAGTATGCGCTTCATGAATAATGTTCGATGTTCCGACATTTTAAGCAGAATTGCATTTCGTAGCACCTGATGGCCTAGTCGTGACTATGCGCTAGGTGGTTTCGATAGGAAGTTGAAAACCTTTACTGAACTTCGAAATTGACACATCTCGACATGAAGAGATTTGAGAAGTAACGGGTACGTTATCATAACATTTAATATGTGTTTATTACGTTAAATGTGGTGTGTAAGAACGTCGACATAACGTTTCTATGAGATATTAATGTTATATTAAGGTTATATTAATGTCTTAACGAAAATTGTTTTGAAGTCGGGAAATTCTGGCATTCTGATTGGCGAGCACGAGATGGGACAGGGCTGTTTTCCACAGAAGTCAGAGGCTGGCTTAAAGAGTACGACAAGATCACCGAAATCCAGGGAGTACTGTACCGACAGATCCTGAATGCCGGGAAGGAGTGCAACCAACTGTTGGTCCCAAAAGTTTTGGAGTCCACTCTAATTGATATGGCTCATGATCAGTGGGGGCACCAAGGAATTGGAAGAACAATTTGTATTCTCAAGGCACGTTGCTTTTGGCCGGGACTGCACAAAGACGTACAAAAGCACATTAATAAGTGTTTCACTTGCGTAGCAATAAAGGCTCCTACACCGAAAGTGCGGACTCTACACCGACATCTCATGGCTTTCCGACCCCCTTGAATTGGTAGCTATGGACTTCCTTAAGCTGGATGTTGGGAGAGGCGGATATGAAGACTTACTGGTCATAACCGATGCATTCACCAAGTACAGTCCAGCAATTCCCTGTAGAAACCAAACTGCCATTGTTGTAGCCAAGGCATTGAGAGACAAGTGGTTTACTCATTATGGAGTGCCTCTGCGAATTCATTCTGATCAGGGCAGAAATTTCGAAAGTAACACCATTAAGGAGTTGTGCAAGTTATATGGTATTTCAAAATCTAGAACAACGCCTTACCACCCAGAAGGAAATGGGCAAACCGAAAGGTTTAATCGGACACTTTGCGGGACGATTCGCTCTTTGGGCCCAGCCCAGAGGAGGAATTGGCCAGAGCTGTTATCAAACCTTGTGTTTCTGTACAACAGTACTGTACCCCACACAGAGTGACTGGCATGTCTCCTAACAGGATGCTGTTTGGGAGAGAAGCGTATACCCCACTAGATCAGCTTCTTAGTAATGCTAGAAAGACTTGGGATGAAGATTTTGTTGATGAACAGGCGGCTGCCTTGCAGGAAGCTCACAAAGTAGCAGCAGAAAGGATTAAGGCTTCCAAGGAGAAAGAAAAGGCAAAGCATGATCAACTGCTGCAGAGTACTCCTCTTGAAGTAGGTGCCAGAGTACTGTTGAGAAGGACTGCTTTTGATGGCCGGCATAAGCTTGAGGATAAGTTCCGCAGAGATCCTTTCGTTATAGTCAGAGTGAACCCAGAAGGGGATGTCTATGGTATTCGCCCATTATTAGGAGGTCCCATTCAAACGGTAAATAGAAGACTCCTTACGGAAGACCCTCAAGATTTTCAGCAAGTTGAGGAACCTGAACTCGCTATTCATCAACAGGAGGATCTACTGGAAGAGACAGAGCCAGAAGACACACAACCAAATTCTGCCATGGTGGATTTTTCTTGAGCAAGGGAGGCCAAGAGAGGATGAGACAGAGGGTGACCCAATTGAAGATCCCAGAGTTGTACTCAGCCGATCGACAAGACAAACTAAAGGTATACATTCGAACCCTGGCAATCTTCCACGTTCTGTTTTACACAATTGAGTGGCTGTATTATATTTCTTATGACGCATGTATTTAAATTTATATTTATTATTGTTGTTACTTTTTAAAAGTTTTTAACGTCAGTCGAGACGATGACGGGAAATGCGTGGAAGTTTGTAGCGTACTGAAGTTTAAGTTACTCATCTTTATTCATTGTTTCTGGCTGCCTCCTGGTGGAAGTTATTCATATTCTAGAGGTTGTGCATAATGAGGCCAAGGCGTTGTATTTATTTGTCCTCATACAGCCTTTTCACATAGTTATTAGTTCGCCACATAAACTAGGCCACAGCTTTGTTCTTTATTTTGTTAATTGTTGTATAAGTAAACCTTTAAAGCTTTTTCCTACCTTCTTTATAAACTGTGTTTACTTCAAATATTGCATTTAAACTATGAATTTGTTATGTAAGTTGGGTTTTAACTTTTAAGTATATATTCATAAGCCCAGCGAGGGTTATTTTGGTTGGGTGCTACTTTCTGCCCAAGCCAAGCTGCTCCTCCACGCCTGCTGTCAAAGGTTGCAGATGTTTTCGCTCAGCGCCAAGAGATTGTAAGAGAAGTTTCCACCATTGTATAGATGAAATGTAGTATTGTTGACCATATTTGGAGCTGTTATATTTTTGGTTTACGTTATTCATTGGTTCGGATGCCTCAGTCCGAGTTGAATAGATAAGAAAACTCAAGAACAGATCTTGGTCCTCTTTGCCTACGTAGTCTCTGACTTAACTGCAGACGAGCCCTTCCGTTTTGTTACCGCCTCTCCCAGCGCTCCCTCCGCCCCTATCCTTTCAATACCATATCGTCCCAGCGCTCAGTTAATGACATGCTGGCCACCTCCCAGGGCATTGCAGGACATTTCCACCATTCCCCCTTGGCTTATCATCGCCTTGCCGGCTCAGTTAATGACATGCCGGCCACCTCCCGGCACCTTGCAGGACATTTAACCATTCACCCTTGACTTATCATCGCCTTGCCGGCTTGCAGGCTAATCATAATATTCCAGAACACCATATACTACAGGATGTTGCCACCCGCTGGAACAGCTCATTTTACATGTTGGGAAGGTTGCAGGAACAGAAGAATGCTATTGTAGAGTATTCCAGCTTGTATGACATTCCTGTCATGACAGCCAACCAATGGAAGCTGGCTAGCATACTAGTTTTGACATTACGACATTCGAGGAAATACCCCGAAAGGCGTCCTCCTCCTCAGCATCCACCTCTATGATCATTTCGTCGGTGTCCATGTTACGCCGGTCACTTGAGAGACACACAGATGACTGAGGCATTCAAACTTTAACTCAAGGCATGCTTGACTCATTGAATCAGCGGTTTTCGGATATGGAAACCAACAAACTGCTAGTGGTTTCCACGTTTGTGGATCCTCGGTACAAAATGGGTTTTTTTTCAGCGGAAAACACCCGGCAGGTAGCAACAAACTGGCTGGTAGAGGAGTCCACACCCACTGCCCCAACACCAGAGACGGAGGCGGCCCCAGCCAACGAAACAACGTCTGCAGCCAGTGATTTGCTTGAAGGGAGCAGGGTGCACAGGCAGCACATATTCCAGGTTGTGGCAGCGCCGAAGAAGAGATCAACCTATTTTTAGTGGACCCCCTTCAAGAACGGGATAGAGACCCGTTAGAATGGTGGAAACTGAACAACCATCGATTCCCACGCCTTGCAAAATTCGCCACGAAATATCTTTGTGCTCCTCCATCGAGCGTACCAAGTGAAAGGCTTTTCAGCGAAGCTGGGGACCTACTGTATACGACGAGAAACGAAACAGACTCAACCCCTAGGAAGCAGAAATGCTACTAGTGATAAGAGGAAATCTCCCGCTTTTCAAATTTCAATAATAAGATAAAGTTGGGCTTACGATATTTTGATTTGTTCATCTGAATTCTCTGATTGTTATTTTTCATTTTTATTCATATACTGAGCTGGAACACCTTAATACTTTTAACTTGGAATTTGTTTTCAGATTATATTTTGCATTAAAATACTTGTGGTTCATAGACCTGCTTTTGTTGCAGATATAACTTCCAACACGGTAGGGCCTACTCAGTTTATTGTACTGCATCTTTAATAAATCATTGCTCTTGGAAAATCCCGAACTGGCTGTATCATGTAGATCTTTTTTGCTGTTTTTGTTCATATCGTCGCAACATACTTCGAGACTGCTGGGGATATTTTAGCAAACATCTGTTAATTTAAATACTGTAACCCACATGTGCGCATCACTGATGAAGTTTGGCAGGTCGCCAAGAAATATCTGCGACTCAATGGGTTTATTTCATTTTTTTTGAGTCTCCACATTTGGTACAGAATAAATTTTTTAAATCTTTAAAAATTAAAGGGCGATGGAAGCAATGACGACGTTAGAGGAACTGAAGGAGCAATTGGACAGACTGACAGCTTCCCTGGGGGGAAGGCAACGAGGTACTGTTTATGTTCTGCCAAAAGAGAAGAAGTTGAGAGCATTTACGGGTGCTCCAACAGAGTCTATTGTTAACTTTAAAGAAGATGTAGAGGCTGCAATACGCTTAAGAAAATTGACGGGAGAAAGTGCAGAGCAAACAGGCATCTGAAAGAAATCAGGGGCGTCCACATTGACCACTGCGTTGAGTTTACCGATGGCTGTGCAGCACAGTACAAAGCACGAGGACCCTTTGCTGATATCAGTTTCGCGAGGGTGGATCACGGAGTCGACTTCCAAAGATCATTCTTCGGATCAAGACATGGGAAGGGGCGAGTGATGGGGTGTCCGGGGTTGTGAAGTCAACCGTCTGACGTGCAGTGATCTCCCGAAGGGTAATCATCAACACGGCAGAGGACATGTTCGACTACTGCAAAGAAAACATGTCCTTAGACATCTGCGGTAAACAAAGGCGCTCTTTCCTCCTTGTGCGGAAGACGGAAATACAGAGGGAACGCTTCGAGCGACAGGTCAAAGTGTCTGTTCCTGGAACACGCTCCTTCCACTCGGTAAAGTGTGTGAGACCAGGTGTGATTGATACTCGCCTCCTCAGCTGCTTCTGTGCAGGCTGCGTATCAAATTCACCTGGGAGCTGTACCAGTACCACTCACACTGCACCGTGGCAGAGGCAAGCCTTGAAATGACAACACAAGTGACCGG
The DNA here is from genome assembly GCA_020650975.1 of Apostichopus californicus. Lineage (NCBI taxonomy): Eukaryota > Metazoa > Echinodermata > Holothuroidea > Aspidochirotida > Stichopodidae > Apostichopus > Apostichopus californicus. The sequence goes on from JAIPMN010042407.1 coordinate 11,856, forward strand.
CATTGACAACGGAGATATTGAGAAGCCTGAAGAATTGTTCAATGAGCTTGAAGGTAAATTATCATAGTTTCAGTACTCGAGTACCATTGAGGAAATGGTATACTAATACCAATACAAACTTACCAAAAACCAAAGACCACATTGTAATTTGAAACCTCTATTACTTCAAATTCAAATCAAATTAAAAATTGTTAATAGTTTCATTGTGGTCTAGAAGAAAATCGGTGGTTAACTTAGTGACTGATCAGTAGTGTAATTGAAACTAACTGTAACTACATAATTGTTGTAATTTGTTGTAAGAATGGCTGAGGAGAACCCAAATCTGAACATGGAGGCAATGGCCCAGTTTTTCCGTCGTGCCTCTCTGTCTGACCTCACTGATGTCCTCAAAGAAAAGCTTGATCCATTTTCTAAACACCTTGTCAACGCTAAATGGCAAGCAATGCAGTTTGACAAATTGAGAAATAATCTCCCTCATTCGTGGGTTGTATTCTGCATGGATTATGGCCAGAATTACAACTGCCATTTCCAAGATGAAGCTCAATCTGCTCACTGGTCTTACCAACAAGCTACCATACATCCCATAGTGGCCCATTATCATTGCCCAGATGTTCAGTGTTCAGAAGTAACACGAGAGTCTATGGTATTGATTTCTGATGATAGATCTCATGACCATAACGCTGTGCATCACTTTGTAACCCTAGCGAATGAACACATTTCTCGTCAAGGAGTGCAAATTATTAGAGAGATTCATTTTTCCGATGGAGCTGGTTCGCAATACAAGAACAAAAGCTCATTCAATGATGCCTCGCATGGAGTTGAAGACTACGGATTTCCTGTTGAAAAACATTTCTTTGGTAGCTGGCATGGCAAGGGCCCATGTGGAGAGATTGGGGTTCTGAAGAAATGTGCTGCAGTGGCTGTCAAAGGGAGACAAGTCATTCTCCGTGATGCCCACGATCTATTCAAGTATGGTCAGAATTTCTTGTCACTTCCCAGAGATGTCCAAGAACATTCACATGCAAAGAGAACCTTCTTTTTTGTAAGGGAAGGAGAAGTTCCAACAGATTTAGGATGGTTCGTAACAATGACCTGAAGCCGATTCCCCAAACCTTCCTTTTTGTTACCGCCTCTCTCAGCGCTCCCTCCGCCCCTATCCTTTCAATACCATATCGTCCCAGCGCTCAGTTAATGACATGCTGGCCACCTCCCGGCGCATTGCAGGACATTTTAACCATTCCCCCTTGGCTTATCATCACCTTGCCGGCTTAGAGGCTAAGCATGATATTCCAGAACACCATATAGTTCAGGATGTTGCAACCCGCTGGAACAGCTCATTTTACATGTTGGAAAGGCTGCTGGAACAGGAGAATGAAGTATTCCAGCTTGTATGACATTCCTGTCATGACAGCCAACCATGGAAGCTAGCTAGCACACTAGTTGTGACATTACGACGTTTCGAGGAAATAACCTGAAAGGCGCCCTCCTCCTCAGCATTCACCTTTATGATCATTCCGTTGGTGTCCATGTTACGCCGGTCACTTGAGAGACACACAGATGACCGAGGCATTCAAACTATAACTCAAGGCATGCTTGAATCATTGAATCAGTGGTTTTCGGATATGGAAACCAACAAACTGCTAGTGGTTTCCACGTTTTTGGATCCTCGGTACAAAACGGATTTTTTTTTTTGCAGTGGAAAACACCCGACAGGTAGCAACAGACTGGCTGGTGGAAGAGTCCAAAACCCACTGCCCTAACACCAGAGACGGAGGCCGGCCAAGCCAACGAAACAACGTCTGCAGCCTGTGATTTGCTTGAGGTGAGTATACTGCCTTTTTAAGGGAGCAGTGTGCACAGGCAGCACAAATTCCAGGTTGTGGCAGCGCCAAAGAAGAGATCAACATATTTCTAGTGGACCCCTTTCAAGAACGCGATAGAGACCCATTAGAATGTTGGAAACTGTACAACCATCTATTCCCACGCCTTGCAAAATTGGCCACGAGATATCTTTGTGCTCCTCCATAGAGCGTTCCAAGTGAAAGGCTTTTAGCGAAGCTGGGGACCTATACGACGAGAAGCGCAACAGACTCAACCCCAACAAAGCAGAAATGCTATTCAAATTTCAATATTAAGATAAAGTTCGGCTCACGGCCATTAAACCAAGTGATATTCTGGAACCACACTAGAGAGACGAAAGATAAATTTTGATTGTTTATTTTATATTGTTCCAGTCTCCACATTTGGTAGTACGAGTGGCGTCATAATAAATTTTAGAAATCTTTGAAAAATAAAGGGCGGTGGATGCAATGAAGACGTTAGAGGAGCTGAAGGAGCAACTGGACAGACTGACAGCTTCCCTGGGGGAAAGGCAACAAGGCACTGTTTATGTCCTGCCAAAAGAGAAGAAGTTGAGAGCATTTACGGGTGCTGCAGCAGAATCTATTGTTAACTTTAAAGAAGATGTAGAGGCTGCAATAAGCTTAAGAAAATTGACGGGAGAAAGTGCAGCTAACTTTGTTCTTAAGAGGATGACCCCCCAGCAGAGGCGACGTATGCGAGAGAAAGACGCAAAAAAGAAGAGGGAAAAGCAATCGGTGAAGAAGAACAAACAGAAGGAGACACATTAAGACCCCTAGTGACAGTAGACATACATCCGGCTTCCCAACACCATCCGCTAGACCAGGCTTCCTCAAATGGCGGCGCGCGCGCCACTTGTGGCGCGCGACGTGGGTTGGAGTGGCGCGCAAGAAAATACTGGGAGAATATGAAAATATATCACACTCACGCTGACAAAAATTGTTCTCAAAATGAGCTAACTTGAATAAATCTGTTACCTCCCAAAACTCTCAACCACTGCAAATAAGTTTACATTCCGTTATAAGCAGTCAGAGCACATACCGCGTATTCAGTGCCTTGTCAACTCAGCGTTGCCGTGAGACGCCAGGTGAAATGTAAGTAGATATC
>JAIPMN010042408.1:4526-17645 GCA_020650975.1 Apostichopus californicus
GGGGGGCGGAATGATACTTCCGCCCCACCATATTTTTCACTGGGGGGCTGGCGCCCCCCCAGCCCCACCGGTTCCTACGCCCTTGTTATATCCCATTAAAAATGTCTGGAATGCTCTATTTAGACATAACCAAATGTTGTCATGGATGGGCTCTAACATTCAAACCTAATTGTTCAAGTCAATCAATTTTTTTTTACATATATATTTGTTTAGTATTTATTGTTTTAATCGCTTGAGAAGCTTCAGTCTCTCAATTATCATTAAGAAAGGACCACATGAGCTTCATGAGGAATACAATCTAGTGACCAAATTGCAAGCTTATCATTTAGTAGCTAGCAACATGCTAGTAGCTTCATAAGGTAGCTAGTAAAATGTTCTAGCATTAAATACAATATTCTCCCTATACATAACTTAAACTCAAAAAGGATTAGACATTAGATCTAATATTCAGGGAAGAGCCTGGTGTAAAAAAAAAATCACGAAACTTTGCAAAAATTGCAAAAATGCGGTATAGGCTCCAGTTTGCATATGCTACAGTGTGTTAGGATAATAGTTTTTGTCCCCGAGGTAGAAAAGAAATCACGGATATTTCGCGGAAAAGCTCATGCCTGAATATTAAATAAAATATCTTGAAGAAATATGGAAACGGTGAATGATTTATAGGCTGGCATACAACAGCTTTTAGATTACGGAGTGATGAATGTTTTAGAAGCTGTGAGAAACTAAAATCCCATACGGTTGTAATTCATTAGCCTAATTAGTCACAGTAATCAATTCAAATAATGAAGCAACTTTAGAAAGTCAACAACTTTCTCATTGACCAATTTACATTTTTCTTTCTTTTACATTAATTAATATCATCATCGTTATAATTCAATGTAGAAAGTGAGGAAAGCCATAAGGATGTCTAAAAAGAAGCCTATTAAGCTTATTATTTTAGCTTATATTAAGCTTATATTTAGCTTATATTAAGCTTTAACAACCTACAACAATACTCAGTGAAGTGCAACTAATATGCAAAGTTCAGTGACCAGATCTTCACTACTCTTTCTTGATATCAACTCTCAGATATCAAAGGAACCAAAAAGTAGTTTTATAAAGACCGCTAACCTTCTCCATATGGTGCTTGTTAAGCATTCTCCTTTATCGATCACTAATTAGCATATCCTACATGTCTAATGATGGGGCAGAAAGAATAGGTTGTTTTTACTTCAATATTTTAAAAGTAATGAACTTAAACAGAATATCGATTGCACGTTTATAATATTAAAAGTTTTCCATCTCTATGACAACACCATAAACACATTTTGGCCCTGTTCAACTTCTTACCAAGAATTCTCAGTGATATAACATTCAATTTGTTTTTGGTAAATTTAACCGTATTCCCATGATTCATTTACACCAGGTAAAATCAATAAAACAAAGAAACATAAGAAACAAATTCCCTTTTCTTATTAATCTGTCATTACAACAGGAGATATCACCAACAATGTCTTATATAATTGTTTAAACTTTCCAGTTAATGACAGAAACAATCAACCTCTTCCAGTATTGATCTACCAAACTATCGATCAATTGGAATAAAAGTATCATTTAAAACAGTCAACCAATCAAATGTAACTTAAAAGGGGAGAACAAACCGATCAACCAATCAAATGTCACTTCAAAAGGGGAAAACAAATCCAATCATCATGGTTAGTTTATATTACATACGACCTATGTGAAAAACAACTCCACCACCCCACTCCCCCCCCCCTTCCCCCTCTCCCCACCCAACAGGTAGGAAAAATCTTGTTCTGCATGGGAGATGTCATAGTATAAATTTTGTGTCTACAAGCTGTCATTTAGTAAATCTGATGTCATATTGCCACTAAGATCTAAAACCTTTTAACTTTCTGTTTTTCTTTCATATTTTTCAAGGTAGAATGTAAACTGTGTTTGACATTCAAAAGTGTCATCATTAGATCATTAACAACTTCAATATTTGAAAATTCAACATTTTTGGCAAAAACCACATCTCCAATTACAGGAAATAAACATTGCCATAAAATAAAGAAAAACATCAGGAATTGAAACATGCATGATTTGATGATTTCATCTTTAGACTTCATCAAGCCTTCAACTTTGTGTGCGAAGATACCTTTAATCTGTGAAATCTGACAAATGGAATTACAGTAGCTGATTGGTAAGTTTCTCACCACAATTTATCTCTATGACATCTACCATTAATAATGGCTGATTTTTTTGCCAAAATAGCCAACACACAACTTTCTCTTCAACTGCCCCAACTCTGGGCTTGAAATCTGTAAGGTTTCACAATTCTGTTCAAGCTTAAGGTAGGATTCTAGATTAAACTTACTTAAGAAGAGAGCAAAACCAACAAACAATGAAATTTTTTGACACAACTCCTCAAAGTGCCTGTACCAGGAAATGACTGCACACATCTTCATACTTTGGGAGTTGTGACTGTTTTCCCTCAGGATTTTACCTTCAAATTCCCCCAAAAAATTACTTGATATAGTTACAAAATAAGTCTTTTATCAGTGGCATAAATAAAGAGACCAAAAACAAAAATTCCACCGGCCATATATAAAGTTGTAAAACATGTATATATCCTATGCTGAATTGCATGGTACTCAGTAAATCCATCCATAGAGGACATCCTTAAACATTATATGGTGCAAGGTTAATTGATACGTAACAATATCTTTGTAAGAGGAATGTACCAGGCAGCCTCTGTTATATACACTCATCTGTTTTCAGCTCTTAATATGCAAATTTTGGTTCCTTGCAAACCATGCACATGTCCGATTGCAGCCTTTGTAACTCTGAAAGATACACAGAGATTTGTGAAGATTTTGCATAGCTATGCTATTAAAGCGTTTGTCTGCATCGTTAACAATGCAAGGTATGAAATGCGACACACGGCTGTATTGTGCACAGTTCTGTGTACACCTCTACAGCTCCTGTACGCAGCCTCGTGCATACTTGGAGTTTGCACTACGCACAGGTCTACCTGCAGTCGTACAGTACGCATAAGAACTATAAATAGTTACACATTATCAAAAAGTGAAAAACAACTCAACATTGCCCAGACAAGTTGGTGCATATACTTTTCCCAAAAGGAACCAAATTTAGACACCTACCATGCATTTCAATACCAACTGTCCACATTGGACTGCATTGTATCACAGCTATAAACGAGAAAGTGACAAGGCTTAAATATAATCCAATACTCTTTCAGAAAACTATCAACACCCAAAACCATTCCACAATTGTCGGAAAATTTCAACCAAACAAAACACGATGTAAAGAAGAAGCACTTTGAGACTATTGACATCATTCATCTCATCAGCCAGGAACCATCGCTTATTAACAAGAAAGTTTGGTATGTATATATCCTAATTGCATAGTAAAATTCAAACTGGAGAGGTTCCATAGTTCCCATTCAAAGCGTTTTTTCACTGTAATACAAATTAAAAACTGGGAAAAATCTTGACAATGTCTTGTCACTGTGACACAGTGCTTCATTAAACATCCTCACACTTCAGGGACCCAGAGTGAGAACAAACACACGTTACTGCTCTACAAGAGATTCCTAAAGACAAATATAGATCCACACTGCAGGTACAAGAAATTGAACAAAAAAAGGTCTCAGAAGAGAAACTGAAAATGCACATTAAATAAATAGTTAAAAATGAAAACATAAAGATAACACCATATAAATGTAACATTTCAAGCATTTCAAAATGGTATACCCTGAGCCCTTAACTGTCAGAAGTTATTGAGCATAAAACCACTTTTATCACATTTTTCTACTAACCACTCTTCTATATATTTTTATTAACAATTTGTCTGTACATATTTAAGTGCATCAAATGTTCCATATTTTTGTCTTTGTGGAAACACTTGTGAGAAGCACTGTCCTATAAGGACACACAGAATTTACAGCTTATAACAAATTAGACCGTTCCTTTTTGTTTTAAATTTGTGTCATGACCTCATAAAGTTCCAATCCCTTACCTTCCAACAGTGTACACCTCAATGTTAGCCCCAAGCTTTCCCTGCCACCCTGGCCTCTCCCTACCTCCTCCAGCCTACTTCTTACCCAACTCTATGTGTCAAAACCTTACTACAAAATCTGATTCTAAAAAATATAACTCCTACTTCAGTCACCATCCAGGAAAAATAAATTTCATATTTGATAATCTACCAGAATTTTGGTATTTTTATATTCATACATTAATTCCTTCTAAAAAAGTGACATCATGTTTTACCCTCGCCAATCGGATATAGATCTAGCATATTCATGTCATCGGAAACAAAAGAGAAAACACAAATTAACGAATTATCATAATGTCGAAGACGGGGGGGTCCGTGAGAAAGTTACCAAATTATCCAATCCTAACACAAAGAAGAAGAAAACAAACTTAGAATAAGGTCAAAGGTCACATGGCAGCCATGTCAAAGCAGTAATGCCAATTTTTGTTTAAAGAAATGTCACCCACTGCCACGTCTTAAACTTGACTTAAAAGTAACGGTACAAAGAAAAAAGAACATAGACGACCCAAAAACTCCACCGATGAGAGAGAGAGAGGTCTTACAAAGCTCGCTCATCACTCAGCCCAATCCTGATTATCAATCCCGGCAATCAAACCATATTTCTCTCAATAATTTACATATATAGCACACTGACAAGATAGGCTCCTCTTTTTTTTCAACTATCTGGAGCCGACAGATGCGGTCGACGACGAAGAAGTTACGAGTGCCGTTTGTCGACAAACCTGCGTCTCTTAAAATTGAGCGACATTTTCAAAAAACAGAGGTCACTTGTGGACTCCATCTGCATTCACACGACCTCTCTCTGCACACAAACCCCAAGTCTGAAGAAACGGATGCACATTCTCTGCAGAATACTTTCCCTCCCCTACCTCAGGGTCTTCCCCCCCTCTGGGTTAAAATTTTGTTTTATTTGAAGATGATAACTTCTTTTGTTTTCATCAATCCTGAATGTATCTGGCCAAGTCGCTGTTCGTAGGGCTGTTAGTTGCGTCCCTGCGTTTCCTCATTGCCGAGCGAGTGTTCTGGCTGATGGGGCTCTGGTAGATATAATCTTCCTCGGAGCCGTCGAATTCCTGTCCATCGGCTCGTTTCGTAGACGCCTATGCAAATTTTAAAAAAGGAGAAGAAGAAAAGGTTCATTTCAAATAGTAAAAAGATGAATATTTGGGAAAAAATTTCATAAGTGAAATTTATAGCGATACAAAATTGTAAAGAAAGAATGAAAATCTGACGAGTCTTCACGACCAATGGATATGGTTGAGTACTTTGCTCATGTATATTCATGAGGGGACAAATATTTAGGAAGGTTGGCTTACTACACTTCTTTCAGGAGGGGGTAAGGAAACTGGGAGGAGAGAAAGAGAGACGAGAAGATAAAACAAGGACTAGTCGTGACGAGAAGAGAAGAGTGATGAAAAAACCCTACCGCACTCTTCTTGGTTAAGAAGAACCACAGAATGTTCAAACAAGGGTTGGGGGGAGGGGGAAGGAAATGGGGAGGAGAGAAAGGGAGACAAGAGGAAAAAACGAAGAAGAGTCGTGAAGAGAAGAGAATAGAGATGAGAAAACCCTACCGCAGTCTTCTTGCTCTGCTTGGTGAAGAAGAACCAGAGAATGTACAAACAAATCAAGACCATTCCCATCTATGACAGAGAAAAGAAAAGAAAGTATAAATTAAAACAAATGTTTGATATTGTGAAATAGTTTAAAACATTTGGAGGTAACAAGTATGGCAATTCCATCCAAACATTAATTTCTGTTTTCCTCTTTTTTTTCCACAACCGGCTTAAATAGGGAAAACTAATCATTTCCAGCTTCCAATCCCCTTCCCCCCTCCCCCTCCCCCATCCCCCGTCTCGCCCAGCTGGACTCTCAGTCGGCAGTTCCCGACTAAAAACTGCATAATCTCAACAAAAATATCCAATCACAGTGACGTTAATGAGCATTGGTTATTAATTATCAGACAACAGTCGTTGCGTGGGATAACCAGTTAATCAATGTGAGTCTATGGTTCTTCTCACGATTATCCAAGCTAGTTCAGTCAGAGGAATTTCTGGACGGCTTAAGACATCAAGATAAATTATTAGTTCTTTTTAAAATCCATAAATTTCAAACTTTAAAACTGAAGGTTAGTTTAGTCCTCTTCTGCCAAGCCACGATCACCACCTTCCGTCATCTCGGGAGGAAAAATGTCAGGTCTATTTTTAATTTCCTCTTAAGAAACACGAGACAAAGTGACTGAAATATTTACCTGTACTAATAGCCAGAGGATGACGTTGGTGAAAATGGTCTGAGAGAATACATGATGGCCGTGCTTGATGCTGATTATAAACTCTAGGACCGTGATAGCACTGTAACAAAACAAATCAAAACAGTTGGGAGAAATCAAATTAAAAAGCTGATATTCAATAAGGAGAAAAACATGATCAGGAATTGGTTGCCTGTGAACTATTCAAGAATAATTCCAGGTTATTTTGAATAACCAACCACTAAATATTTATTTTGTTAGTCTAGCTTTGTGATCGGGAGAGAATTTTTTCGCAATCTTACATTTTGAATAATTTTGACTTTCAAGACTGATATTGAGAAAAGTTCTGAAGAATATGACTCTGTATTGACTGGGAACTACCTGGTTATGGATTGCTCTGTAACCATTACACCCAGTAACATTCTGTTAGCTAACTATATACTTTATATTGTACTTGGGCTGGTGCCTAAACTTATGCAGCACATACCAAGCAGTGTGGGTATTGTAGTTTTCCACACTGAGCTATTGGTTATGATACACAGCTTTGGGGAGTTTGTGGCAACAAGACTTCATAGCAACGTATGCATAGGGAATCTGTGGCATCACGACTTCATAGCAACATACACATAGGGAGTCTGTGGCATCAAGACTTCATAGCAACGTACGCATAGGGAGTTTGTGGCATCAAAACTTCATAGCAACGTACACATAGAATGTTGGTATTGTCTTACAAGTCGCATGAGTCACATCTTGTTACCATGACAATGTACACCTTACTTCAAGACCTTACTCCAAGACCCATTTATGCCATATAGTACATGATATTACCCCAATACAAAGCTTGTCGTTACCATGGTGACCAACAAAGTACTTGATTGACAGCATTACAGACTTGCATCACATAGACTTCATAGCAATGTACACATACAATTTATGTACTACCTTACAAGTTACACAAGTCACATCTTGTTACCATAACAATGTACACCTTACTTAAACTCCAAGACCAATTCATGCTATATAATACATGGTATTACCCCAATACAAAGCTTGTCGTTACCATGGTGACCAACAAAGTACTTGATTCAAAGCTTTAAAAACTTGCATTACCTAGACTTCATAGCAATGTACACATACAACTTATATAATACCTTACATGTTACAAAAGTCACATCTTGTAACTATGGCAAGGTACACCTTGTCCAAACCACCAGCCCTAGTATGTGATAATATCCTAGCCAAAAGCATGTAGTTACCCAACCAAGTAATCAAAAAAAAAAAAAAAATTTTTTTTAGGCTAACCACAAGCTCAACAGAATTGCAGCATTAGGACTGCATAGCGATGAACACACAGGATTGCATTGCCTTACAAGTTTCACCAGTCACATCTCGTTATCATTGTGATGTAATGTACACCTTGTTCAAGCCCTATTTATGTCAAAATATGTCATAACATAGCGATAAATCATGAAGTGAACCGGTGATCGGCGGTAACAAGTGGTTACAAGCATGATAACGTGTTTGTCTTCCTAGCCTGATTGAGTAGAAATAAAATAAGAAACGCAAACCAAGAAAAGGAGTTAAGGACTTACGTAAAGACCCACAGCTGAGTCCCGACCCTCTTGCACATCGGGTCAGTTACATAGGTGTAGTATTGCCTGTTCGGGGACGACAAAAAAAAAAAAGGATGTTTGGTCAAGGTGAATTATCCTAACACAATTAAATAACAATTACAAGAAAAGTATTATCTTGTAATGTGTCCTCTCTTTGTAACCTCTCTTTGTCCCTCCACTGTTTATCTCCTACCTCTCCTCTTCCCCTGTTGGTTTCTTTCTTTCTTCTCTCCATCCCTTGTCTACTAATCCTCTTACATCTATCTCTTTGTGTTCACCATGCTCATTAACCTGTCTGTATTCTGTGCGTGTTTTTGTCCCTTCTGTTACTGTTACTTGTCATTAAGCCTTTGAAGAAGATCCTGCTAGGATGGAAACGTCAGGCCAACTTACTTTTACACAAGATAATGTATTAGCTGATGATACTTATTCCTGAACACAGCTACTCCCTTAAATTCATGGGACTAGTGCAAAACTATCCACTCCCATATCTTTGCAAATTTGCTGTTCCAACGAATTGGGTGATCGACAGCTTTCTGGGTGCCTGGGGCCTCCGAAACTGTTGCGCCCGGCCTGGAAATCAAACATGGCCAACACAGCAAGAACACAGCGAGAGGCTTCTTTCTTTACCAAGTACACAAAATAACAGAAACTGACAAAAACCAGAAAATCTTGAAAGTATCTTTACCTGATGGTTGGTGCCACGATGGCGCAGATGATCAGGATTCGTATAATACCAATCCAGTGGTTGATCGGGTAATTAAAAATATACTTCAGGAAGAAGGTATTCAGTTCAGCTAGCTGTGGTACGAAGAAACCAATGAGATTGGAAAGATTTTCAGGGACAAGCGAAACAAAAGAAGACATTTAGATTCCAGTTTAAAATAGGGTGGTAGAAATTAAGACAACAGGTATTTGGTTGTTTGTATGCTTGTGTGGGTGTGGGTGGGTGGGAGTTTGGATGGGTGGGTGTGTGTTTGGGTGGGGGATGGGTGGGGTGGTTACGGAAGAAATCAAGGGGGGAGCAGAAAGTCCTGAGTGTATTCTTGAAGGAACGTTTGATGGGTAGCAGAAACATGTGACACTGACATGGAAAGTGAAAAATACTCCTACATTTATTAGTTCATCATAGTTAATTAATTAATAGGTTAATTAGTTTGTTTAGGATGGTCACTTGAAGCCACGACCAAAGCACAATCCTCTTTTACACTTTTTTACAACAAATACAAATCACTGAATAATTTTGCTCAATTCATTTTGATCGCATCATAGCGACATAAAATAACATCTCGTCACACGACTGAATTATTTTATCATCTCAACAATGGATCAAGCTATGAAGAGAAGTGACCATAATTACAGTTTATGGTTCCTTTTATGTGATGTAACATATATTATCTCTGAACAAAACATGTCAACACAAACATTTCTGCCTAAATGATTGCCAAAGGTTTACACTACCATGGTAACAGGGAATACCTTAAATGCTCAATTATTGTGTGGCAAGTTTTGAACATTCCCTTACAAAATACTATGAACCTGTTTACAAAAACTGCTGTACATCTCTGCGATTGTATTTACAGCTATCTGCCCGCTTTGCATACAATTGTGCGATGCCATACGTGTAAAATTAATCCCTGGTTAATAGATAGTACCTGTGTGACTAGCATCATGATGTATATAGCGATGACTCTCATAAAGGAAGACTCGGGATCCAGCCAACGGACGTGCGTCCAACTGATAAAAGATAAAAGACAAAAGATAAAAGGAGTCATTGTTCTGAATGTTTGGATATATCCATGACAACAACAAGATGACCACTCTGCCAGGAATAGAATTTTCTGAATTTCCGATTAGCGAATGATGTTACGGGAAAGTCAACACTACTCCACATTAAAGGTTGAAAACTCCACTGCGATATTTTATTTCTAACTCTACGAGGTGTTCTTCCAAGGTAACTTACTGTGCTTTAAAGCATTCCATTATGAACATGCACGAACCGACGCACATTGTGATGTCCTAAATCTTTCCATATTTTTTTAGGCTAATATCTTTTGGGGACCCTACCCTACCTACCTACCTTCTGTGTTTTGCATTGAATTTACCTAGAGGGAAGGGGGCTCCAAGATACACTGGCTTCTCACTGGCACCCTAACAAAGAAATGGCTATACAGACATCTTTCCAAACTAACGGCTTGATTGGTCGGTAGATCCTGAGGTCCACTGGTTAAATCTTGTTCTATCCTAAAGATTTCCTTGCTCTGTTCAAATCTGTATAAAATATCTCGGTTATTTTCATGTAGTTAATGTATTGGCTAACCTCACCAAAAGATGTATTACCTCAAATTTAAAGTGTGTTACAAGAGAGGAACTCACCTTGCTGGTGTAAACTGCAACACTGCCCTCTTAATTTTACCTGAAGTAGTCTTGATGTCCCTAGCAAGGAATTAAAAAAAAAAGGACAGATTGATTATCAGCCGAGGTACTTCCAACTGTGCTTGCAATGTGTGAGTAAAACTGGTCTACCGAATGAACCCAGATCGTTACCTTACAGGAGGAACCTAGCCAGTGTTTCCTTCCCAAACAAGGAGGGGAAATAAAAGGATTATGCAAAACATCACAGTTTGTTTAATAAATGTAAACTTGAGTAAGTCTGTATTGCAATTGCTTTTTTATAATTAAGGATAGGCTTAAAAGAAATAGCAACGATGCATCCCAAATTTTTCTTCTGACTGTAAACTGCCCAAACTATACAATATGTCAGCAGTCAATTGTTTCTGTGCATAGTACCAAATCATTTCCAGCACTTTTATGGGAAATTATGGGAAATAAATTAACTTCAAGCCTGTTACACAAAATAGTCAGAACTAAATTTTAGTCCCTGCTTGACATCCTGGTCTCAAGCTAAGGGATCTATGTGTTTACAACTATTGGAAAATACTCCATAAATACCGTTTTAACTTGCTTATAAGATAACCTATTCATCTCGTGTAACAAGTCTGCATCATCCCACAAAATGTTGTGTGATGTAATAGTTTTCATTTGCAACATTTAACTTTAGAAAAAAATTATACTTGGATGATGAATGCAATCTCATCCCTCCTCCCCCCTCCCTCCTCCCTCCTCCTAAAATATTAACCTGATTGTTTCATTCTCTGGAGGCAAGTTCTTTGCACACACACACACACACACACGTATGAGTACGTCTGTATGGGTACGTCTGTATGGGTACGTCCATATGTGTACGTCCATATGATGAATTCCACCTGAAAATGCAGCTCTTTATCGAGATGACGACATTAATAAATGAAATGTGACTCACTTGATACTGTCCCAGTGGTAATTCCTGATCTCCAACCAATCCCCTACTTTCATTCCTACGTATATACCGAGTCCGTTGCAGACCAGTACGTCCAGCAGAAGAGCGTCCCACCAACATTCAGCAAAGTTTGGTAGTAGGTGAATATAAAAGAACTGTGAAGAAAAAAGCAAGTTTCCATCATCGTATCGAAAAATTTTAACGGCCAATCGTAATTTCTCAGTCCCAGATATATGCCCCAGAGTTAATTCTTTTTTTTCCTCCTTTTTCAAAGGTAATTTCTTTGAGGTTCACATCCACCGAGATATTTTTTAAATAATGAGAAGGACAAAATTAGACACTTGAAATGTCTTAAAAATGTGATACAAATTACTTCAAAGGGAGCAGTAAGCTAAATTAGTCGACCATTACCGGCAGGAGGTCACGTAATGTGGAGGATAGTGAACAGAATTGCTGGACTGTCCTGTCTAATGACGGACTATCCGGCCTAATGTTACACATCTTGCCACTCTAAGCACAAGTGACTATTATATTGGCTCACTTATATATCTGACAGTACCACAGCAGTGACATTTTAACAGAGCTGCTCCAATATATACAGGGATGAGCCTGGGGTAATAAAAAAATCACGGAACTTTGCAAAAATTGCGGTATAGGCTCCAGTTTGCATAAGCTACAGTGTGTTAGGATAATAGTTTTTGTCTCCGAGATAGAAAATAAATCACGGATATTCCGCGAATTCGCAGAAAAAGCTCATGCCTGAATTATAGTGTTTCATACCTTCACAACATTTTCAGCTGTCTTAGATAACCCTCTACATTTAGAGGATAAACCTCACTGGAAGGAAGGAAGGAACTCACTGAATCCAAATAAACTGTTTCAAAGCTCACCTCAGTTATCTCCCACATGATGCTGATGGTCCAAAGTATCCCATAATGCCTCATTAACATCGCTTTCAGCGCCCAGCCGCCGAAGTGACAGAATGCGAACCAATCGACGTGGCCCCATATCCTAACTAAACTGACGTCTGAGCAGTTTACGGCGTACTCCTGAAAACGATGACAGGGAGAACGAGAGAAACGGAGAGTCATGGAATGTGTTTAATAATAATAATTATCATAATAATGTGGATTTATAACGCGCACAAACTCAACAGACAGGTGCTCCAGGCACACAAGAGTACAATGCAAACTTAGCCTTGTGTGTGTAGAAGTTCACTCAAGTAGATCACACTCAATATATGCAGTCAAAAACTGGGTGTTAGCAGTACAGTCCAAAAGTAAAATCACACATAAAAATATGTTCCTACCCCTCCTCTTCCCCTGTTGGTTTCTTTCTTTCTTCTCTCCATCCCTTGTCTACTAATCCCCTTACATCTATCTCTTTGTGTTCACCATGCTCATTAACCTGTCTGTATTCTATGCATGTTTTTGTCCTTTTTGTTACTGTTACTTGTCATTTAACCTTTGAAGAAGATCCTGCTACGATCGAAACGTTAGGCCAACTTACTTTTACACATTTTCTTACACAGGCTCTCTAGTGGATAAGCAGTTTGCCAACAGTTTTATTTTATTTTGATAAATTCATACAAACAAGAGAAGCAAAATAACGGACAGGACGGTGCAACGAATTAGAAAACCGTAACTTTTACAAAAATATTTAAAAACGAAAGAAACTATAAGACATACTTTTTACAATAATTCAGTGATATGGTGGAAGATGTTGTATTGTAATGATCACAAGAATTGATACATCCTTGCAATTTCAAGGGACAATCATATGTACTTTACATTAATATATTATCCTACAGAATATAAATCATAATTATTTCTGAACTTGTGAATCAAGCACCAGGATAATAAATTGCAACTCTGCAA
>JAIPMN010042413.1:2692-17719 GCA_020650975.1 Apostichopus californicus
CCCCCCCCCCCCCCCCGTAGCCACATTGACATACATAAAAAGGGACCATCATTAGTGTTGAGCTATATAAATTGAAATCTTTGTACAGTCAATAAATTGAGTCAATCGTCAGCATAGCAACTCACAGATTAATTGTAGCTTTAATTTAGGGAGTTATCACATTTACTTTCAACCTGAGGACCTCATTGCTTGTTCCATTGTTCAAAACCTTAACAATAACCCTAGATAAAAGGATTCTTCTGAAGACGTGGTGATTCTTTTGTATGACGTCTGAGGACTTGGATTTTTCCTTTGTTCATTTCCTCGGTGAGAATACAAAACAAGTACACACGTGCGCACACACATGCACGCAGGAAACAAGAATTAAATCGTTGGTCTGTGACCGGAATATCTTTGGAAGATATTACGGGATGATGAAGGAACTCGGATAGAAAAGTATTAAGGTTCCTATGTGTTGAAATAATTCATGTATAGAAACACAGTAACAATTAAAAAGACTGGAAATACAGAGTCAGCACATTTCACAGCCTCCATTCTGGTCACAACAGGCATGCTGAGGTGCCTGAAGGTCAGACCATGGGATAATTATGTGTCACCTCCTTCTTAAAGTCTATATAATTCCTTTAAAGTATATTATGAAAAGGAGAAGACATTATTATCCATCCAAGGATTCCCAGGGGTCCCCCCTAATGACCCCAAGCCAGCTAGTTGTGACCAAACATATCTCTTTCTTAAAATTAAGGGGCGCATCCAATTATTTTGAAAATAATTTGCAAAGATAACACCACTCATAGCCTGAGTGCCAGAAGAAGAAGTACATACAACTCAGCACAAAATGTAAAGATGTATGTTTATGATGCCACATGTTGTTGAAGGATGAACTTCAAAGTTAAATGTAATGTCAAAGTGTGGAAAATTCCACACGGTCACCACGACGACGACGTCACAGATGCGAATTCACGGTTTTAATCTCCTCAGCGCTCGCGTCATCCGACAAACTAAAGAACACTTGTGACAAGGTTACAATTATTATAAACTAATTGAACAGATGGGAGGTTAGCTGAATAGAGAGAGAGGTTACTGGAATTGGACTGAGAGATTCATGAAAACATTAGCTGAATAGAAAAATTGAATCAAAGACAAAATTCGAGGACGTCTGAAGTCTTCATCAGGCAGGATAAGAAATGTGCTCGTAGTGTTCTGAAACCTGAGTGGCTTCGATCTCAATCTTTTCTTCTCTTTCCTTGTTAAAAAGATGACGGGGGGGGGAGGTCGAGAGTGATGGGGGGGGGGCAGGTGGGATGACCTTAATCTATGTTAGCTTTTCATCGCAAATTCGGTCATGCCATAATTGAGGATTTAAAAATGCTAATTAATTTGCTAACAGAGTTTGAAGCAAAAGACATCAAGGTGCCTGAATGAACTCATGTAAAATGTAACAATTCTGAAAGTCTAGACACTAGAGTTTTTTTTTCAGCATATGACAATCTATTTTTATCCAGCTGTGCAATAAAATCATAATTTATGGAAACATTTAAATTTCATATATGTTTTTTAATTTAGAGTAACGTACTTGTTTTTGTTCCAAGTTCAATCAATAATCCGTTTAGAAATTCCATAGTTTTTAAGATATCGTAAAGTCTGAAGAAAGGCTCTCCTTAGGGGCATATTTTTTAACAGTGCTCAGTAATATTACCTAGTAGTAGGACAGAAGTACCGAATACTGATTCTCTACTATAAACCACTCTATTTCAAAACTAAAATTACTTTTGCTTTAGTGGAAAGTGTATTATTAAAAATTTAATAAGAAAAGTTGGAGGTTTTGTAATTATGGTTATGCAAGAAGAAATCCAAGGAAATGAGTTCAAAAATTAATACAAAAAACGAAAAATGAAAATCAATTTTGGCAAAATCAATACGAGTCTGACAGAAGTAATTACTTGGCCATATATTAACGGTGAAGTCAAAAATTTCACTTTTTTAAATAAAATCCTGCCAAAACCAACTATTTTGAGCAATATTTTCAAATTTATAAAGCTTTACTATTTAAAGTTCTTCCCAGAACTATGTCAGAATTTTTTCCAGAAAGTCACGTTAAATGTTTTTTTTTTTTACTATATGACTGTGACTCTTGGTTAAGGTCAGTGAATATAAAAACGATCAAAAATCGACATACCCAATCACAGATATTAAAATATTGATATTTCACAAGCTATATACCATATTCTTACAAGCAATTGGGGCAAGGTTCTACACGATTGTTCATATAACCTTGTGGCACCAAAGAAAGCCTTCCAAACAGTGGTATTGTGAACACAAAGCTATTCTTTGGAAACACTTGAACTTGGAGGAACTTCTTAGAGCCTGATCAACAGCCAGGCGGGTCAACAACAGACTATATGTAGTACAATTGAAAAAGTTGAGTTTGAACTGTAAATCACTGCAACAAATTAGGTGAAAATTTGCGAGATAGATTTGTAAGCGGTTTGAGGGATAAATCTACAGCCCTAAAACTAATGTGGAGAGTGACAGAGAAGGGGAAACTGACATTTCACGAGGCCGGAGAGTTAGTGACTCGAGAAAACACAGTGGGAGGAGCCAAAGCCATGCGGCCAGAAGTAAAAAGACGACTTCAACAAGTTTCGGTCAACGCTGTGCAACATGGCCGATACAGTCAACGGAAACAACCTAAACGGTGTCATCGTTGCGGAAGGAGTCACGTGCCAGAGGACTGCTGGTTTAAAACGACAGAGTGTAGAAAATGCGGTAAAGTTAGACGTATTCAGAGAACTCTGCCGAAGCGAAGAAACACAAGAGGATAACAAGAAATGAGCCCAAAACAACGAAAGGAGAAAGGGAACCATCAAAGTCAAAGGAAAACAGGGAGAGCAGAATCGCAAGCCACATTAAAAGCTGTCACCAAAATGGATGACCAAGAACAAGGTGAAACTGAGAACCTTAAAAAAACACTCTGACTCTGAATATAATTTTAGGATGTTCAAATTACACTGGCAGTTACAGGTGCCATTTATGTGCCAATAGAAATAGAAGGAAACGTTGTCTGGTGTTGCCATGGCTCCCATTACAGTTTACAGCCTAGTACCTAAGATTGTTGACCTTCTCTTTTCAGGCTTGGTGATGTCACAGACAGTTGCAGGCTTAAAGGATTCTTCTCTGTTCATGGTTACTGTTATAAATTTGATAAATAAATTTGATCATCTTTGATCAAATTTGAACAATTTGGGTCAGGACTCCCTCTGGCCGCCACAGTTGTGGTTGAATTTCAACCATTGTGATGTATGAATATACAGCTGCTTTCCAGAAAAATGTTAAGAATTGATCATACCGTCAGTATGATTGCTTTTCAAGCATGAAAATCAGAGGACAGTATATTAGCATTGCAAAAGTATCCCAACTGGCTGACCAGATCATGTCGTGTCATGAATATTCAAGGTACAAGTGATACCGAGGCCATGCCCACATTGGCAAGTGCAAAGACAACGGGCAGTCAATAACACGTGTATAGAATTTTGTACGGTCTATTGTGAACTTCTAGCATATTATAAAGTATTTTGGCTTTTTTCATCTTATCATGACGAGAATTAGTCCATTAACCATAGGTTGCATTTTGCAGTTCTTGTGACCTCAACTTACTGAAACTTTATCTCTCCTGAAAACAGACTGGTGAGTGGTGAGTTTGGGAGAGTAAATTTGTTTTCACCTTGCCAAAGTCTGCCTTGATCTGATAGTGATATGACTACTAGCTGTGTGAAGAGTTGCATAATAGACGGATAGGCAGCTCAACTAAGGTGCGAAAAGATGGGACTGATCACTCAGCTAACCAACTGGAAAAAACCTGCCGTTCAGTACAAACGGCTGGTTTTTGGATGCAACCTATAGCTAATGGACACTTTTGCGGCATGATTGTCTTAATTTTCATCCTTTGAGCCGGGAGCATCTATTACATCATACCGCTGTCCATGTACATCTCACGAAGGACATCAAACAGCTTGGTCGTATCGCTGTGGCCTTCTAGGATCATCTTCTGGAGTGCCAGGGCCTGGTCGTACATGCTCCAATAATCTTGAATCCAAACACGCATGCTGTTAATATGTGGATACAACAGAAAGAGTTTACATAGAACTGTGAAAATTGGGAACTGTTCTAGTATGTCAGCCAAACCTTTAAAAATTAAATAGAGGGAGCAAGTTTGTTTCAATGCAATCTGAGCGAAAATCTAGGAAAATTTTTCTAACAAACAACACACACACCACAGGATATTCATGTCCTCAACTTTTTGCTGAAGTGGTGTTTTTAAGGTTTGTGTTTTTTTTCAGGAAGTCACTCCTATCGCTAACCCTGCCCCTCCCCTCCCCAACGTACAGTATCATTATCTACAATCCTTTACAGATAATCATATGTAGAATGCTATTTTCAAACCACAGGTATGCCACTTTACTAAATACTGTTACAAATAAACATTTTGGAAACTTATATCAGATTCACTGAGAGGGCACAATGCAAAACATGTTATTTGAATATCATCAGTATTTGCACCTAATGTTAGCACACTGAGGCATGTTAGATGTCAGCACACTGAATCATGTTAGATGTTAGCACACTGAAGCATATTAGATGTTAGCACACTGAAGCATGTTAGAAGTTTTCAGAAATACTGTGTTTGAGTCTTTGATCCGGTTTATTATTCCAATTTCGGATTAGATTTATAACTGCTTTTAGAGGAGCATTAAAAATGGTCTATGTAGAATTCCAACAGACGTTGGATGCCAGGAATTCTTCTGTTTAATAGAGTGTATCCACATCCTAAGAATGAAATTATGAAAGATCAGCTACCAATTGCTTCTTGTGATATCACGTCGACATTACAAGTTTTTATTCCTTTTTTTTTTACATTTGTTAACCTATGTCTGCATATGAGAGTTTGTATAAAATCCATTTATATGAAATGCATTGCAAATCGATACCTTACAGTTTAACAGTGAAAAATAAGAAAAAGAGCAATGAAACTCTTTTAAATAACATACTCATCTTCCAGCTCTCTATCATCCAGCTTGCCAACAGAAACAAATGGTACGGGACAACCCAAATGTTTGTATTCTCCCGTTCTAGCTGGTGGCAACTCCACTGAAGGATCCTGAGTACGGCGGCGCTCTGCATTCCACCTCTCGTAGATCTTGTCGCAGACGTGGCATTCAAACGCTGTGATGAAACTATGGCGACCCCATTCATTGACTCCCCAATTGCGATTCTCCATGGTCTCGATTAGAAGCCGATTCTGTACTCCAGATTTCTTAAAATCCAAATATTTCTCATATTCCGTGTCATCGTTATCTAAACGAATGATAAACTCGGCTAACTCTTTTGCAGATCCAAAGTCATCAGTGTTGATCATGGAGTGGTTATCCGGGGCCCAGTCTCGGGCCGATGGCGACCCCATGTGTATAGGGACGCTCCCTAGGTGGAAAGGACGAAAGAATTTCTCGGTGACGTAATCGTCACATATTGCATTCTCGAAGGCGAGATGGAACTTATACTTTGATACGGAGTCGTAAAATTCTGGACTGAACATGGACTGCACCGGATCTCGAAGGTGCCGGGGTAGCTTCTTATTGTTGAGGCATTCTCCGTAGGAATCGATATCGACGTATTTCATTAGTTCCTGGACATAACTATCCCTATCAGATGCCACATTACAGTGACTCTGTACATAGACGATAGGCGCTAACGATCCGCCTCTTCGTAGACTGTTCTTAGCGGCCAGCGGTACGGGCTGACGTTCCGTCAGGTACTCCAGAGACGGAAGGCTGTGAGTCGTTATCGGAAAATGAGATTCACGGCCGTAAGTCCCTGTGTGATTGAAAAGTCTTAACATAGGGGCATGACTGAGTATGTAATTATTCATAGGCGACTCTTCGTGTAAGAGTGCCCACTCGTGCCACTTCTGACGCGGTAAGGGTGCTTCGTAAGCTCGGAAATCCGTACCGTAGAACATGATGCCTCTCGTATTGCTCGCCGGTAAATAAGACTTATCGTTAGTGGAATAACAGGTACCTATATCACATTCAATTTTCTTTTCACCATTACCTGAAAGCATGTGGGGGTATAACATATCCGTCCACCACAAAATAGTGGGTAAATCAAGTTCTTTTGGATCATTCGTTTGCAAAGTTTCCAAATTCTCCTCAGATTGCGGCTGGTTTCCTTCACTTAACTTCTCTGAAAATGGTTTATTATCCGATGGGACAAAGTGATTCTCCTTGTTACCTAATTTATTTTCTCTAAAGGAATTAGTAGAATTGATGGCATTAAAAAACATGTACGTTCCAGTAAAAAACAAGGCAAATACGAACAAAAGTATAAGAACAACATGTTTTACTTCAAGGAATTCCAACTCTTCAGAAGATGAGCCATTGCGAGCGGCACTGTTGGACGTATCCTCCTTTTCACTGTCAGGTGACTCGCTGGTATTATTAAGACTCTCTTCCGTAGAAGAGTCCTTTTGGTTTCCTCGTTTTCTTAGTTTGCCATCCATCTTTGAAGCAATTGGGACTGAAATATATAGTAACAGAAAGTATTTAAATAGTAATTAAAGTACAATAAGTTTACATATAAGAGTGGGAGAAATTTAAGTTATATGTAAAAATATGCATTCTGGTATTTAAATTAACCTATAATTTATGCAAACATGCATGTGCACTTGTTCCCTATTCATGAGTTCCTTCTTTAGTGAAATGCAAATAATACTGAATACCTACATGAAGTTACATTTTTTAAGGGAATAACTTAGTTTTGAAATCTTGTGCAGTACAGCAGAAGGCTCTGAATTTTGCCTCTTATAAAGTACTATATGGTTGCTGCATGTGTACCGGCATAACTGCAATATACGTCTTTGCAGTGCTTGTATAGCAATTTGCCCATTTTGCATAGCATATTGATGCTATACGGGATAAGTTGTTCCCAGTTTTTTATGTACACCACCAAAAATAGAAACCCATCAATCTGTTTTGTGCAATAGTCTTACTCAAAGGACCTCTTTAAGCTAGTACTGGAACTGCATGGCTAAATATACTGTAGGCATCTAATTGATAAAGGCATGAAAATTTGGTATATATCGTATCAAAAGTAGGACACTGAAGGGACTGTAACATCCTGCAGCCAGGCATGTACAGGACAAAAATCATCTGTGCTCTCCAGCTTCATATAATGAACAATGCAGGTCTGTAGGAATCCCTAAATATTGTTTTTAGTTGTGTTGTTTTTATCAACCTACAGTGGCCTAGCAGGAATTTGCAGCTGCTGCTGTTGCTTTCCTTTTTGACATTGTGCCAAAAACTTAAAACTGAAGGCAATAGGACCTTGCAGATTGTAGTCGTATAAACTTTAAATTGAAGTACAATACAGTATAGGTCTTTTAAATCTACTTTTAAAGGTTCCAGGTACAATGTACAGTAGTATGGCATTCAGCTGTGTACATACAGCTTCTTGGGTACCAATGGACACCAGCATGAGAACATGCTTGTTTTTATTCTACTACATTCCTACTGTACAAATTCAGAGTAATTTTAAAGGAGGACAAATGCTCACTCTTGATACTTCCTAGTCAGTGGCATGCACATGATTTCAAAGGGTGGGGAGGGGAAGGGAGAAAACTCTTTATTCCTTATCAGTAGCAGAAAATGTTCATATACCAGTGCATTGCAAGAAAATGCTCAAGTCAAAGAGGCAAATGAAAAGTAAGCTTCATGCCATTTGAAAAATCGGACTAACTTTAGAATCCATACCATATGAATGGGAAAGCTTACTTCGAATCGGCAGAATAAGGTTAGGGGTTAGGAAGTAGGGTTAGGGAGTAGGGTTAGGGGTTAGAAATTATGGTTAGGAAGTAGGGAATAGGGTTAGGGGTTAAGGAGTTGGGTTAGGAAGTAGGGAATAGGGTTTAGGGTTAGGAAGTAGGGTCGAATGGTACGGATTCTAAATTAGTACCGAAAAATCTAAAACTTTCATCCCATGTCCCAATTTCTAAAAAGTAACAGCAGCATGGGTTCAACTACAAGAAGTTGCAAGATTGTACTGTTGCACTACATCAATGAGGCATTCAATGCTGCTAGAAAGTTCGTTAACTTAAGTTTACAACAGAAAGATGTAGACCTAATTTGCCACGATGTCTAACGTTACCTTTTGAGTAAGCCTAGGCATATATCTGAACTAACCTTCGAATATATCTAGAAAACGGCGTCCGTTATTTACACTCACCGTTGTTCATGTGTTACTTCTAAGTTCTGGTAGTGGTGGTAATGTAGTGTAAGACAGCAATCATTCTTGGAAACGACCTGATTCGGCAGATTGGGCTGAAATTATGTGTATAATGCATCGTCTCAACTAAAGTGATTTAAAAAAACAACATGAATCTCTGACAGAATTACCCGCAGACAGGACGTGACGGTTCATTAGATTGTAATACTAGCCTGGAACGGCGCATTTGTGTTAGAAGTAGCCATAGTTGACTCCAACTTGTTCAATTCATGTCCAGTATGTTTCACGTGTTACTAGCAACTCCACATGAACGCATAGACAATGAAACGGCAGCGTTAATCTTGACTAGAAGTATAGCTTGAACCAGAGCCGTAAATATACGGCTCTGGCTTATGGAACGCCAAAAGGACTAAAGGTGGAGCTGCTACCCTAAAGGAGGTGTCACTACCACTGATCTGTACACTAGTTAGTGTACAGATCAGTGGTCACTACCCTAAACTCGAGGTGCTAATACCCTAAACAGGAGGTGCTACATCTCTAAACAGAAGGTGCTACTACTCCTAAGAGACGATGCTGCTGTAAAAGCTGCCGCTACTACTCTAAATAGGCGATGATACTATGCTACTACTACAGGCGGCGATGCTACTGTAAATTAGTGGCGCTACTTCCCTAAACCGAAGGTTCTAATTATGGAACGCCAAAAGGACCACTGGTGGCGTCGCTACCACTGATCTGTACACTAACAGATCAGTGGTCGCTACCCCAAACAGGTGATGCTACTACCCTAAACAGGAGGTGCTACTACCAGTAGCGTAACTCCTATGGTCTCGGACCGTGCTGAGCCGAGATCCCCGACCAAAAGGGGGCCCCCGCTATACTGATGCACAGAAAAAGGGTACCTCTTTGGATAGGGAGGGCCCGTTTTTACTGGGAAAGAAAAAGTCATGCAAGACTGAACAAGACAATAAACATATTTTCACGTGATACGGAATACGGACATCACGATCATGGGCTCATTGGGTATTAATGTATGTATCGAGCTAGTTGTGTTAAATTTACTTCACTGGATAAAACGATTAAAATCTCGCTTTTTATTAGCAGTTAAATGATTATGAATGATTTTGGAGTAGTAGCACCTTCCGTTTGGGAAAGTAGCGCCACTAATTTACAGTAGCATCGCCGCCTGTAGAAGTAGTAACATCGTCTATTTAGAGTAGTAGCGCCACCTTTTTACAGCAGCATCGTCACTTAGGAGTAGTATAGCACCTCCTGTTTAGAGTAGTAGCACCTCCTGTTTAGAGTAGTAGCACCTCCTAATTATAAGAGTAGTATCACCCCCTGTTTAGGGTAGTAGCACCTCCTGTTAAGGGTAGTATAGCACCTCCTGTTTAGAGTAGTAGCGCCACCTGTAGTCCTTCTGGCGTTCCAAACTGGCTTGAACTACAGATTGAGCAATGAAGGTGGCATACTCCTATTAGAGTCTATATCAATCCGCCCGGACGTTCTCCTATCTCAGGAAAAGTGCCAAAGTGCAGTAGAAAAACATCGTTTTTGACCCGTTATTGCTTGAATGTTGAAGGGCATGAATGGAAGTACATGTGGTGCAAAAATTGGGTCAATTGAGGCAATTTTAGACCCCTTTTGGCCTCCAAGGAGCAGCACACGAAAATTGTTTACTACTGAGTGAAGTGGTTTGTTTACGAGTGATGAAAACTTCCGGCTCGGGTAGCAAAAAATCTACATGGTCATGATACCAAAACTTGATGGTGTCATGAAAGGCCAACTTGTCAGGTGATGTGTAGCGTTTAGCGAGTGAGAACTTCTATCTAGACTTAGAGACCACATTACTTTTGTGATTTAGTGTGTAGGTCAATGGGGCTTTTAATGGGTGTATGCTACCTTAAGAGTAGTAGATTTGAATAGAATAGCTCCCTCGCTAAATTCTATTTCATTCGACACTTAGCTAATGTCAAAGATTCAACAATTATTGGTCTGGTCTGAAGTTACGAAAACAATTTTCTTTCCCGTCTTTCCTAGTAGGAAAAAAAAATCCGTGATATGAATCTACGTCATCATACAATACCTGTATTCGGTCTTCCATTAAACGATATCATACAAAAGTCTTTTTGTCATGTGACAGTTTTCAGTAATACAAACAATTCTTAAAGGCATTGAAGACTAGCCCCAAACCGCTTGCGGCCATCTGAAAAAGTTAACTTTCCGTTGCTTGCAAGTGACGTTTTGTTCGTGTCGCTACAAAATGCAGACAGTACAGTAAAGAAACGTGATACCTTCTTATCTTTAGCTGGACCTGAGATGTCCATCGCTGTATTGTTTGTACACAGTGCTGTGGGTATTGACCGCAGCTGTATGTACTGACTATACTAGTGTATAATTACCGATGGTACAGTAGCAAGCTGTGTGTGTATTTTCTGCGATCGATGCTGGTGTCTAACAGTTCTGTTACACCTCATTCGAAACTAGGTCAGATTACCGGCATTAGACGTTTCTTTTTGCGCGAATCTTCACACCCTTTAACTGGACCTGAGATATCCATCGTTGTATGGTTTGTACACTGTGCTGTGGGCGCATGCTGTATGTACTGACTGTACACTTGTGTCTAATTACCGACGGTAGCAAGCTGTGTGTGTATTTTCTGGGATCGATGGTGATGTCTAACACTTCTGTTACACCTCATTCGAGACTAGGTCAGATTACCGGCATTAGACGTTTCTTTTTGCGCGAGTCTTCACACCCTTTAAGAAAATCAGTGAGAAACATGATACTTTAAACCTATGCGGGGATTCACGTAACACATTTTGGGCACATGCTTGAACTCTAAACTAAAGTTAATTACAAAAGTCAGACGGTATTTCGGTATCGAGTTACTCTTATCCTCCCAAACCACACCTAGTTACTTGATTTGTTGATAAGCGGTGCATGAGTAAACCAGGGAGTTGTTATGGAAACTCCCTGCGTAAACTAGGAAAATCTGAGTTTCATGAAGCAGCACAATCGTCAGCTCCAGCCAGAACCACTTCCCAAAATATTACATTTCACCTTTTCTGGTACTTATAACGGCCCCTCAGATCCCTCCATAATTATTCAAGTTTGAAATAAAATCCATATTGTTTAGGTTTTTTTCTCGAATTTGGGATGTTTTTCTAAATTGACATGGCGGTAAAATATTTTAATAGAAAGCGTCTACGGAGCGGACGGACAATAAACTATGCAGTGCTTTCAGTTTCATCATCCACATACATACATCATAGAAATGTAAACCGTCAAAATTGTCATAGAGCACGCCAGGATTTCCCAACATTTACACCGGAGTTAAACAACTCAGATGAGAGATTATACACCGCCACATCGCCACATCGCCACACCGCCACACCGCCACACCGCCACACGGGCATGTCGGACGCTAGCAACCATTACTCGTAGATGATAGTTGCGGCCACTATAGCATCAGACATTACCACAATAGCAGCCAGGCGAGCAAATGGGCAAATTATCACGCAATCAGCTTCCTCTTTTTATATTAAATAATTCTGAGTTATGGAGAGATTTGAGGGGCTGAAATAATGCCAGAAAAGAGACAAGACCCTCGCCTTTCACGTGGTATAGATCCACTATCGGTAACAAAACTTATTTCTTCACCAAAAATGACCATAAACATTTTAACTGCTATTTCGAATTCGAAAACATAATAAATATCCATATGAAAAGTCTCAAAGAATATGCATATATTTTGCACAAAAAAAAATTGTTTTTTGCAAACCACCACCCCTGCTTCATAAATATGAATGATAGACACGATGTATCGATTTCAGCATGCACTGTTAATTGAATGAGCAATTGTCAGTTAGATCCTGTACCTTCGTGACCTGCTTATCTGTATACTGTGCGATATGTAGGCCCCTACTTTAAAAATGGTTTACATTTAATTAAGTAACTGCGATGAATTGAAATACAGATTAAAAACTCCTGTAGCGTCCTTGCCTACGTGACGAATGTATGGTAAAGGCAAACCGCTCCGACTTTCAAACGGCGAACAAGGGGCTGGAAAATATCCGATAAAATATAGATATGCTATTATATTTTTGTGTTATCTTAAGCAACAGTCTTACAAGACCTACCAACATGTCGAAAAACTTCTGTTATGTGCGATGTGGACTTTAAAATGTTTACATGTAATTAAGAGACTCAGAAGAATTGAGATACGGATTAAAAAATCTTGTTGCGTTCTTGCCTACGTGACGAATATATCATAGAAGGAAACCGCTCCGGCATTCAGACGGCGAACTCGATGCTGGAAAATATCTCATAAAATATAGATCTGCTATCATATTTGAGTGAAATTTTGTTTTCTAATAAGCGACAGTCTTACAAGACCTACAAACTTGTCGAACTTCCGTAATTACATATATTTTTTTTTTAAATAAATAATTCGAGTAATAGAGGGATTTGAAGGACCATGTTTTTAAGGTAGAATGTTAACAAAGTTGTCACTGCAACAAATTTCATCATTAAAACAATTTTTAAATGATTCAATATCGTAGATTCAGCATTTTCAAATCCCATGCCCATTACAGAAAATTAACGTTTAAACAAAAATGCAACCCATTACAAATTGAAGCACATTTGGCTCTATGATGTCATATTCAGACTTGATTAAGTCTTCAGCCTATTGTGTAGAAACTTTAAATTTGAGATCTCTACCAAATATGGAATAAGTTCATGTTCCACAACCGTGCATCACTAACTACTGCGCTGTGTTCGTAACACGGTAACATGTGTTACAGGTGGCACAGTAATTACTGCAAGTTTTTCCTTACTGCAAATTTAAAAATTTAAAAATATTAAATTTGATAATTTTTAAAAATTGACAAAATTTACAAAATTTAACAAATTTAAAAAATTAAAAAAAAAAAATTAAAAAAAAAAAAAAAACACAAATTTTAATTTAACATCTAATTTTTTTTAAATTACTGCAAATTTTCACCTGTCGGACTCGTAGTTCAACGTGTAACAGCTTTCCAGTAATTACTGTGCCAACTGTAACACATGTTACCGTGTTGCGAACACAGCGCAGTAGTTACTGATGCACGGTTGTGGAACATGAGCAGTAGTTACTGTATATGAGTATCGGGTGGCTATTGTCGTTAAAACCCTCTACCGTCGTGTGTGACCTGTTTATCTGTAATGTGCGATGTGGACTTTGAAATGTTTACATTTAATTAAGTGACTGAGAAGAATTGAGATACAGATTAAAAACCCTTGTTGCATCGTGACGAATATATGATAATCGCAAACCGGTCCGGAGTTCAGACGGCAAACACGATGCTGGAAAATATCCAATAAAATATATAGACCTGCTATATCATATTTGTGTGAAACCTTCTGCTTTAGTAAAGCGACAGTCTTACCAGACCTAGCAAAAATGTCGAAAAACGTAATCACAGATGTCTGTGTGATTGGTGCTGGAATTTCTGGACTAGTGACTGCCAAATGCATGAAAGATGTTGGTTTCGATGTGGTTGTTATTGAGCGAACGAATGATGTCGGTGGATTGTGGGTGTTCAAAGAGAAAGGCTATGGAGTTATGCGATTCACTCACATGTAAGTATATATATTCATCAGGCCATACAATTTTAAAAATAATATTGATAAGATTATACGTCAGATCTGTGTCCCTAATCCCCTTACCTCCCCCAGCATGTCCCATTTACCTCCTCTCCTCTCCCTCCCTTTCTTCTGCTCTCATCCCATCTCCTCCCTTCTCCTCAATCGGGCGCACTCCCCTTCTTTCAATCTTTCTCGCCCCCACCCCCCCCCTCCCTTTCCTCTTCTTCACCAACTATCCTTCTTAGGAATCATTTGTAAAAGATTTGTCAATGACAAGTGATGCATAGCTGCACCATATATACACGCCACGTACTCGGATACATGGGGTGGGGGCGATATACCCCATTTTGTTAACCTCACACAAAATTCAAAAATAGTTAATATAGCACAATGTTGCGTTTAGACCTAATTTTATAGTCCTAAAGTCAGAAACTAATTTAGTGATCAAATGTTATGAAGCAGATTGAAGTCTCTGAAGTTTAGTCTCTTATAAAATACACTGGCTCTAGTGTAAACAGCTGCTATATATATTTTCACCTATATAGTTATTTGACAATTTCTTATAGGATTGTGCGATACTCAATCAATTGTTCCCTGTAAATCATAGCTTCAATATGCCTTAGAATGGTTTACGTTACACTGTCTTGGTTTTTACGTAGGACCTCCATACCCCCCTCACCCTTTCCTTTGGGGGGGGGGTGAAATTCTGAATAAGCGACAGTTATGTGTTTGATAGTTTGAGTGAGTATAAAAAAACGACGCCTTTATTTGACTTTCTAGCATATTTGACATGTCGCGAAGATTGGATGCCTACGAGCCAAATGGTCGACTTAAAATTTAATTTTCTATCTTCCTCTTTCCTTTTCCGTTCCAGAAATGTATCAAAACAAAATTACTGTTTCTCGGATTTCCCATTTGGCGATGATGTTCCAGATTTCCCACACAACGAACAGATGGCGTCCTACATACGAGACTACACCCGTCAGTTTGGTCTTTATGATATCATTCAGTTTCAAACAGAGGTTGTCAGTGTGAAGAGGAAAGGTGAGTGTCTCGCAGCAAGAAAGCAGGTCCACCGGAAACTGGTTGACGTGGTGGAGGGGAGGAGGGAAGGAGGGGAGGAGG
>JAIPMN010042418.1:0-10574 GCA_020650975.1 Apostichopus californicus
TGGGCAGGAGGGATGGGGGAGTGGGCAGGAGGGATGGGGGAGTGGGCAGGAGGGATGGGGGAGTGGGCAGGAGGGATGGGGGAGTGGGCAGGAGGGATGGGGGAGTGGGCAGGAGGGATGGGGGAGTGGGGATGGGGGAGTGGGCAGGGGAAGTTCCTACTGTAATTAGTTAATCCCTCCTTGAATTAAAAAATACAAAATCAGTTTTTATTCATTAGTTGTTGGTTATGTACACAGTTTTGTATGTTGCCCTTTTCCCACCCCCCCTCCATCCCCTTTCCCCCTCCTAGTCCTACTGTAAGAATTTGCCTGGAATTGCCAAGTGCTAACTTTCTTCAAATGTATTCATTTCCTTTTTCAGGAACCTGTTTTACCTGACAATCAAGAATCGATTTCTGCTGAGTCAGTACATGGTCTCCGACGAGGAGAAGCATCGCCTTCTATCGTTGATCTGTCAGGCGGAGCTGGGACCTGCCGAACATGTTCTCTTTAATCAGTATCATCCCATCCTGCCAGAACTAGAGTAAGTCCGCTTCTCCTACTTTTCCCCGCCCGTCGTATAAAACCTCTTTTTTTTTATAACATCTTCAACTTTAAAAATGCTGCAATTTTGCGTCGGCATCGACGCGACCCGGTGGTCTCTGTACAGAGTGACCCCCATCAGAGGGAACATTTAAGGTACCTGGGAAACTTAAAATCTGTTACTTAAATAATAATAATATTTGCTTT
Organism: Apostichopus californicus; assembly: GCA_020650975.1. Classification (NCBI taxonomy): domain Eukaryota; kingdom Metazoa; phylum Echinodermata; class Holothuroidea; order Aspidochirotida; family Stichopodidae; genus Apostichopus; species Apostichopus californicus. The sequence goes on from JAIPMN010042418.1 coordinate 730, forward strand.
TTATATAGCACTTTATCCCAGCGATAGGTCTCAAAGTGCTTTACAGACGTTATATTACCCCTGGTCAATGATAACCTGTCCCAGAGACAATCCCTCCAGTCGTCAGCAGTTATATACTGCGCCCAGTGAAAAGTTACCTCACAGGTACCCATTTAACCCCTGGGTGGAGAGAGGCAAGTGAGATAAAGCATCTTGCCCAAGGACACAACATCATGAACTAGGCAGGAATCGAACCAGCAATGTTTGGATCACGAGTCCGACGCCTTAGCCAATTGGCCACCACGCTCTCTTGTTCGCATTTGATATCGCCCTGGGGATCTGAATCTGCAAGAGTTATCGACTTTGTTGCGTGAACGTACATTCACTGGCATACTGTACTCAAGATCAGACCCTGCAATCGTGATATCCCTTCAAGGGTGGGGGGGGGGGATCCTGACCCCTGCAAGAGAGATCAAGATTGTAGTGTGAACGTTTTCGGTGACCATGTGACCCAGAATCTCTGGTTACTTTGCCCTTCTGTACATACTGTACATAAGCACAGACTTACAAGAGTCTAAAAGTGGGGCAGTACTGTAGTACTATAACTAGGTACTTGATTTGTCAATCAATCTTTGTGGCCTTTTCGTGCAGCTTGCGTTGATGTCCCCTTTCATCCGTCGTTGTTCCACCACCCCTTCTCAAAGATGAACCCATCCGGGGTCAGCTTAACCCCCTCCTCCTTGACTCTGGAGAACAAGAGCCTGATCCCCCTTGCATTCTCAAATTGTGAACAAGGCTTCAGTCGACAAAATTCCACCAGTCGGGATCATCTGATATTTAGGCAAAAACGTGAAAGTTTTCTGCCAAAGAAATATCATAATACATGCCAAATTTGCGAGATAGTAAATTTCTCTGTTATATATGAGAACCCATTAATAATTAGTTACAAATAAGAGTAGTCTAACAGATTTAACTACCCCTATATCTCTTTAATAGATTGAGGGGGACCCAAGTTATATATATTTTAGTTATATATATGACTACTATTTGAGTTGTTCACGGTAAGGTTTGGAATTGATTTAGTATGAGTAATAATAAACTTAAGCCTACAGTAGTCAGAATGACTCAGCCTTCAACTTCCTTCATGTGTTCAAGGGTTTTTCTGTCCATACTGCAAATTTCAAGTTCAGTGGGATGGGATTTAAGAATGAACCCAAAAATAATCTTAAAAAAAGGAAAAACAATTCTGTAAAGATAATTAATACATGTAAATTACTACAAATAGTAATGGCATCCATTAAAAAAAAAAATTAAAAAATTAATCAATATTTACAAAGTGCAGAAAAACAGAATTTGAAAGCACTTCAAAATGTTGCATCATTCAAAATTTGATAATTATACAGAATGATGATCAACCACAAACTTCGTTCTGAAAAAAAAAAACCCTCATATTTTTCTGAAACTTCTGATAAATCCCTTGAGAAACTCAGAAGATAATTTTGCCTTTCCGTGTCTCAACATCTGTCCCAACAGTCTGTACTTTTGCATATTGTAATTAGTTTGTCATAAGATGTATGCACACACGACTCTATCGCTCATTACGTACGTATCACATTTCCAGTCCTTCAACTTTTCGTGAATTTCTTTCAAGAAATGCAATGATTTTGAGGTCTTCTTGTTTTCTTCCTCGCCTTAAAAATGTTTTGAGCTCAAAAAGAAAAAGAAGAAGAGAAAATAGTGAACATGCTTCAAAATTTAGACGAATCACCTGTCTCTGAAGCAAAACTCGCTTTGAGGATCGATTAGGACGAGTTTCTGGCTACAGATCGGGTGATTCAAATCTGTCAGAGCTTCGACGATGACGGAGAATCGCGAGATTCTTTTCGGGTCATCGACGTTATAGCGGGGGCGTCATCTTGACTCATGCGGCTAGGGTTTGATAATTCTGTGCAGTTATGGAGACAGATACAGGCTCTAGTCTCTCTGAGACACTCGTCGATTCAAATTTATGTCCTCTCAGAAGATCTTTTTACCGGCACGGGATGTGTCTTTAAAAAAATAGTATAAAATTACTTTGAAGTGTCTGTAACATGAAGTTACAACTTAGTCAAAGAAGCATGCCCCCTTGATGATACCAACTCTAACTTGGGACTGTCTACGGGACCTCGGTTTATGTCACCACGGAAACTTGTGGTGAACCCGTGTTTACATTTTCAAGGAGTTTAACTGAGAGGAAACAGAGGAAGATTAGAGGGGTGTCTTTTACTTATGAGCTGATGTAAGGTTTTTGTGTAATAACTACACAACTTGATGGACAAAATGTTTACCTCCCAGAATATAAGTTGATGCCAACAATAAAGACCGTGATGTGTAAAAAAAGGAGGTTTGCAACAGCATTCTCCTTGAGAATTTGTCATTTTTTTCACACTCGGATGTCTAGATTGACAAACCACATAAATGAAGTTAAAATTTGGATAAAATCTTTTAAGAATTTTTGCAAATTAAAAAGTGTCATTTTCAAGAAGGATTTTATAAGCTTTATTAAGCACATCAGTCTTTGCCATTTAAATATGCTATAAAAATGGCCACTTACACTTTCAAACACTTAAAAAAATAATTTGGCTTTCATCATCTTTAATCGCTAAAAACAGATCTTTAATTTTCCCAAATAACCATACGTAGTCCCTGGAGCAGTTTTAGAGGTCAGAATACTCAATTTTTGTAACAGCATTTTGTCTTGGCATGCTTAAATTTTGTGAGCAATAGATAAAGACATTTTAGATGTACAGCAGATGCTAAGGATGGGAAAGACTGTTGAAAGAGTGCTCACTGTAGGGACCAGAAATACTTGCTTTAAATAACCAAATCCTACGAAAAATTTGAACTGCCCTTAATCTGGTCTTATATTCTTTCCAATGAAATAGAAGTACAAATAGCCCTTTTGAATTTGTCAACTAATCTGTCCTAAATTTCTGACTATTTTATAGCCATCCCTGTCGTTCCGCCCTCAAATATCTGTCACATTAATAATGCCGTCTGTGACGCATGCAAAAAATATAAAAAAGACAGGGGGAGTGATTGAAAAGTAATGCTTGTTAGAAAGTACGTCTAATTAATTGGAGGTTAGTTTATAATTTGTCAGTTTTGTCTTCCAAAAAAATAAAAATGCAGTGGGACTCTATTATGTTTGTATGTATGTATGTATTTTAGATCCTCCTGCAAGCAGGAACTCGCGAAGAAGCCTCATAGGCTTATCAAAGCTGACCAAAGTCAGTCTCTTAGATTCATATTAACAAAGACTTGTTAATAGTTTCTTACTTTGGAAGTTTGGACCTAACCAGACCCATTGAGCATAACTCAAAACTAAGATTATACATTAAATCAAACTTAAACACACTGCTAGAAATTTTGCAACAATTTCAGTTTTATATCAGCGAGTAACTAACAAGTCCATTTAAGGTGCGACATATCGGTCGTGTTTTACATTGCGGATCAGACCTCGCGCTCAGTGTTTAGCCTTTAATCGAGATGGACTAATTTGATCCTCTGCGCTTTTAAATTGAACCACCATGCTTGGAATCAGAGCCCATGTTGTCTATCACAGAACAGGACGTGGAGGTCTGCTTGCTAGAAGAAAAAGCACAAAACTATAAACCGTGTCAGTTGCCTTTATATTTCAGAGTGTCGGCTAAATCACGTAACATGCAGTACCGTCCGACAACGGAATTAAAAAAGTTACCGTTGATCCCTGTACAAATTGAACACCAAGTGCAGTGTCTGGTGGTTCCTCGATCCTAGTCAATTGCGGGGTTGAAACCATGAGGTCACGACCCAGGTTTACACTATGAATCTGGCTCTGACTTCCAGGTAGAAGTGTTATTCAACCTGCCTTTTTGTAAGCTTATTGTTCATGGTCTGTGTAACATATTTGGTTTTTTGAAATTGATCTGAACCACCTGAAGCCAGTTTTTTCGTAACTTGCCAAAAGTCTTATTTTTCTTAGAATATTGGTTTAGATGAAGTCAATGTTGAGAATTATAGTTACATGAAACTTCTGTTTTTTTATATTTTTTTTATAATGAGAATTGTGCAAGAGAGCTTAATCTATGCATCAGTTTGTAAAATCGAAAGAAGTATGTAAAATGGGTGACTTTGGCTAGAGCTGATCAATGTCTGTCATTCTCACATGGAAATATATCTGCCATTGTGTCATATTATAAAATACCTGTTACATCGTGGCCTGACCTATATATAACAACTCCACTTAACTGTACATGTTGAAATCCCTGACCTGGAGATGTCCATTAAATTGAAAACATGGAATGTCAGGGTCAACCCTGAGTACACATTTCTTTTGTAGCCCAACTACTCTATCACAATATATTTATATGTAGGTCACCTGCAGTGTAATTTGCAGATCTATAAAATACTGTCATTTCTTCAAGACAGGATTCCTGTTTGTTTCATATCAATGACCGGTTACTATTGGCTTGTCCTACATTGGAACAGTTGCATTTATTGAGTTCACTCCTCTCTTACCTGTCTCTATCCTACTGATGCACTCAGTCTATCTAACCTACAACAGTTGGGTAAAATTTATGCACTGCATCCCCACTGACCTACATAAAGGCATTGAAGACTCGCCCCAAACCGCGTGCGGCCATCTGTAAAAGTTAACTTTCTGTTGCTTGCAAGTGACGTTTTGTTCGTGTCGCTACAAAATGCAGACAGTAATGAAACGTGATACCTTGTTATCTTTTATCTAGACCTGAGATGTCCATCGCTGTACATACTGTGCTGTGGGTATTGACTGCAGCTGTATATATTGACTGTACACTAGTGTCTAATTACCGAAGGTAGCAAGCTGTGTGTGTATTTTCTGGGATCAATGGTGGTGTCTAACACTTCTGTTACACCTCATTAGAAACTTGGTCAGATTACCGGCATTAGACGGTTTTTTTTGCGCGAGTCTTCAATGCCTTTAAGAGTCAACACCTACTTCCTCTTCCTTCGGGAATCTTACACTGATGCATCGGATGTATGTTGACCCCCCTGACCTGGAGAGGTACAGGTACATGAAACTAAGAAAAAGTGAAAAAAGTGAGAAAAAAAAAAGGGTCAACCCTTAGAACACATGTATAGTCTTTATGAGACCCCAGAAACTCTATTACAATACTGTAGATAGATTAATACCTTGGTTGACCACCTGTATCATCATTTGCAGATAAGATACCACAAAGGCTGCCTTTTTGTGTCACATCAACAAACTGTTACTATACACCATGACCCAGCCTACATGTGTATATGATGCTTTAAGGTAGCATACGCCCATTAAAAGCCCCATTGACTTACACACTAAATCACAAAAGTAATGTGTTCTCTAAGTCTAGATAGAAGTTTTCACTTGCTAAATGCTACCCATCACTGGATAGCTGACAAGTTGGCCTTTCATGGCACCATCAATTTCCGTACCTTTCCGAACTTTTCGTCACTTTTAAACAAACCTCGTTACTCAGTTGTAAACAATCTTCGTACGCTGCTCCTTGGAGGGCTAACTGGTCTAAAATTGCCTCAATTTACCCAATTTTTTAACCACATGTGCTTCCATTCATGTTCTTTAACATCCAAGCCACAAAAAAGCACATCCTAATTGATAACATAGCAAAAAAGTTGTTCTCCTGCTCCTAATTGGCACTTTTCCTGAAGGAGAACACTTGCGGCGGATTGATATAGACGCTAATAGGAGTGTGCCACCATAACTGATGCTTGTGTATGTTGAACTCTGTGACTAGGAGAGGTGCTGGTACATGAAATTAAAACCATGAAATTGTCAGGGTCAACTGTGATTACACTTGACCTTTATCGACCAGTGCCACAGATAAATGTCTAGGTCACCCTGACCTGAGTGTCGTTTGCTGATCAATTTATATCAGATAGTGCATATAACAGAGCAAATGTTGTAATCAAGAAGAATTAATAACCTAATCAATGGTGATTGCATGAGGTTATTCGCCATCGCATGGAAGTATTCACAGCGTGTGTGAGACTTTGAGTGAGTCGGTACTCGGTACTAATTGTGCTTCTATTTTACAGCACATGTACATGTAACTACCCGTATGTAGTCGTAATATCTCTTGTACTCATACTCTGGGCATTTTCAAAGTCTAGGATATCCTAAGGATACAGACTAATAAATACTCGTGTCAAATAAAGTACTCAGACTCACATGTACAGTAGACACTTATCCTTGTGTATCCTTGTACTCACACATGTATGCACAGGCGCGTAATGAGGAATTTGCCAATGGAGGGGTGAAGCTTGTAGGCAAACTATCTAAGGGTAGCGCCACCATGAGTTGCCGAAAATGCCTCCCAGATCGCTGGAAATGGCACTTCCCAGGCCTTGTAAGTCTCATCCAAGCATTTTCTTTTATGAAATTACTAGCAATATCATAAAAAAAATACAAAAAATATGCGGGGGGTCTGTCGCCCCCCTTTGCCCCCTCTTGGCTACGCGCCTGTGTATACAATCGGGGAATTGTGTACTCGTGCACTAGTCTGACATTGCAATCATTCATTGCCCGACAGTATGTATTAGTTAGTACATAGTAGTAAGTGGTGTGGAAAATTGTATACATTTGGTCGAGGAGTTGCTTGGGTTGTATGAGTTGAGAGTAATGAGATGACAGCTACTCCTTCTAGCAGCTTTGCATCCGGTCAACAATATTTACTTCGCCTTACCTGTCTACTCACAACAACCGCACACTCGATGTCCCGCGTCTAGAGTGACCTGGTAACCTTTGACACCGACCTCCCATTTGTTGAGTGGTCACCACCTCGGGTCAACCCTACCTCCTACTCATTCTACCACCCAAAATGTCCAGTAAATTGTACTCTACAGAGCTGTCAAGATCTTTGTGGATCTTGGCCGTAATTTTGCGAGGGTTTCACAAGTTTATGTAAATTAGACGAGACACAACTCATCTAATCTAAAACTCCTTGTATAGCAGCTTAAATTGCATCTGATCAATAATTTACTGTGAGGTACAATTGCAATTCAAATTTAGAGTGTACTGCATAATTTATATGCATATATGTGTGTGTTCTACTGTACATAGCTGCTATGTATACTGCTTAGACCTGTTAATGATTAAATTTTGTGAGCCCCTTTGATCCAGTACGGTATGTTCTCCACGCAAGCTTGAACAAAGGTAATATGGCGGGGACTAATTTATCCAGTTTTGCATCGCAAAATGGTCAAATGGCTAGATACAAAGTGCAAAGATGTATTGCAGTTTCGTCCAGAAGAACCGTATGAGACAAAAGTTAATGGTCTTCAAAACTAATATATATATTGTACACATACACAAAATTTGAACACTTAATTTATTCCCTGTATGGGTCAGCTTGTATTAATACATAAATCAACGAGCTTCAGCCTTCATACAAGATGAAATGTGCTCTTTGAACATACATGTGACAAGTTATCGTGTGACAAGCTCATGGAAGGTGACGAGATTGTCTGATCATGCAGCAAGCTCTTAAGTAGTATAACGAGCCAGCCAGTACATCAACGAAATTACTTTGCTATTGTTTTATTAACGAGATGAAAGCATGCATCTACATGAATGGTTTCATCTCGACGAATGCAGTAACAAAGAACTGGATGGGACGCCTCTGTTTCGGTTTTAATTATTAATTTCGCTCCTTGCTTACCTGTCTCCTCACAACCTTAGCACTTGTTCTACTGTGACTAAAATGAACTGGTAACCTTTTAACACTGTGCACCCTCTATGACCGGACCCCAACGGTCAATGCCTTTCCTTCTCATTCTACCACCCAAAGAGACTAGAAAATTTTGTTTTGTGCTCGGATTTTTTCCCGTTCCAATTCGCTCGGAACTGTTGTTATATCAGGACCTTGTCTGTTGTTTTCAGATGAAAGAATAGTTTGTAATTACTTCATGCGCAGTCTGACAAGTATCCATTTTGATTTGGTTTTTTAGAGGAAGTTTTGGAGCAGTTCTTTAAATTCCTTTCCTGCTTTCATTTAAAATAATTGGTTTTTTGTTTTGGTTTTGTTTTAAGCTTTTCATTTGCTTGATCTCTGCAAAATTAGGCCAAAATGTTGTCAAAACCAGTGCATCATGGTAAGTGTGCGATTACTTACAGTACTACACAAAAGTACTGAAAAAAAGATTGTTTAGACGGTTGTTGAGATTGACTGGCCTACTGGGGTGTTAAGGTGTGACAAGCTCATTGCAAGCAAGCAATCCCCAGATGAGCTCGTATCAGCTCTTGGCAAGCTTAATTTTGTATTTAGGATAATTGATCAAAGAACGTAACAAGGACACTAATTTTGTTTTTTCGGCGGAGTGAATTTTTAATGAGCAAGTGATTGATGGATTTGATTTGTTTTTTTCACCATTTTGTCCTTCAGACTGCTTTGTCATTATTTGTCAGTATTATGCAAAAGGCAAATCTGGCCAAACTGCCAAACCTTCTTTTTATATATTCGAAATCAAACTTTAGTGGTCAATCTAATGAACAACTGTAGATTATAGTGGGGTTTCCAGGGATGTGCTCACGCTGGGCAGCACTGGGCGACCCCGCCCAGCACTAAAAATTACCGCCCAGCACTGTCTTAAAAATCGTGAATCCCGCCCAGCACTATTTTCATCTAAAATCCCGACATTCCTAACAATATATTCAACATAAATTGGGCCTAGCCTATGCCAAAATCATACAGACTAATAATGCATCAGTTACGCATGCGAGAAACATTACTTACGGCTCTCAATCGGTCCCTTGTAAAATCTCTTTGAAACAAACTAATAACTTTTACCAGGTACGTAATATATTTCACTAAAAGAAATTAAAAAATGTAAATTGTTAGCAAAACTAGTACTTGTGTATGTGTTTAAAAAGCTTCACAAGTGCCAGCATTTTGCATCTCAGCACCTTCAAAATCGAAAAATTTCTCAAAGGGGAGGAGGACACCCCTCCCCCTTAGACCCCTCCCTCAGGACGGCGATCAGTATACGTGGCACTCAGGAAATCCTGGGCACATCCCTGGTTTCAATTTACAGAAATAGCAAATGTAAATTTATCAATATTTATCAACATTTTATCAATATTTATCAAATCAACACAGAAATATCTGCCCTTGTGCATGACGTCAACAATTTGATATCAAATTTCATCCTTGTTTTCGGATTAAACTACCGAGATATCTCTAACCATGTCATCTTAATCTGTAAAGAAAACAAACCTAAAAAAATGCAGCTTTTCTGGAATCGATTGTTGAAAACTTCTCCACGGGACTCTATTGTATACTAAATTCCCTTTTTATCATTCAATGATAACACCAGATTGTTGCAAAACTTTATATTATAGAAAATGCAGCCTTTATTAAATTTGCTTTCAAATTCCAGCCTCCCAACCTCAATGGAGCCCCTTTTCCAAAAATATTTTTGGAAGTAAATGGTTTGATATTGAACGGTCTGTGTCTGTTGAAAAATCTGTGTCGGAATGTAACATTAGACCACCTGCCGGAATGAGAGGATTAGGTGGATCTCTCAACGCCTTGATCCGATCGGCTGTCATTAGATCCGCGATACAATTATGAAAGACGAAACCGAATGAAAACATTTTTTTTCGCCCAATTGTTTGGCAGTTTTCATCCTGCAGCTGTAATAGAATCTTGAAAGAATTTGTCAAAGCAGACTATTTTATGACTGGGATATATTTAAAAAGAAAGAAAATATGAAGAGAGAGAGAAATTAAAAAATAAAACCAGCTTGCATACAAATCCAGGGCAAATAGTGAAAGACAAAGTTTGTTTTGGGGAAAAGGGGGGGGGGGGGGC
>JAIPMN010042420.1:0-17025 GCA_020650975.1 Apostichopus californicus
TGTCAAAGGTTCTATCCCACCAAAACACAAGACACTTAAATAGTCAAATAGTAAATCAAGTGATATAAGGCAGAAATCAAATACCATAGATGAAATATTGAAATACTAGTAAAAATTTCGACCGTAGGTGATGACATGCTTCGGTCGGTCCAGCTGTTTCAGCAGAGTACTGTACAATGAGGTGTCTTTTATGCTGTTCTGATTCTAAACAAGGATTCTGGATGAACCAACTTAAAATCTCATCCATCTTCTTTCCGGATTCAATTTTTCCTTTTTTACCTCAGACAGCTTCCTTCTTTTTTAATTTTATTTTCATCAGTTCTTCCTCTTTTTAAGTTTAAGCTTAATATCATTGATTTTGTCCTCTTTTAATTTTAATTTTTTTTATTTACTTTTTATTAAAAAATCCATGTCGTCCTACCTTGGTTTGTATTACGTTTTCCTTTTAATTTCTTCTTTCATTTATGTTAAATGTAAATAAAAACCATTCCATTCTTGCCTCTTCCATCGGGCAATTTTATTTACGTTCAATATGTCCTCTACAAAACAGAAATCCTGTTATCGCTCTGTACATAAATAGTTCTGCTTCTTTCGTTCGTTTTCCTTTTTTGATCAAACTATAAAGTCAGGTATGCTATTAGTCTTGTGTCTTTCTTGTGATTGGGCATATTTGTTTTCATCCCTAAAGATTCAAGTCAAGATTGTCCTTTCCTTTAACTTGTTAAGTGGCCAAAAAAACTTATTGATAAAATGATACCTGCCATATCTACCGAATGCAAGGTTTCTCAGCCTGATGTGTTTCTAAAATAACTATTGTGATATTTTGTAAATTTTTGCTTAAACTACTCATATTTTGGGGAAATTGACCCTATGATGACCCGATGATGTCATAATTTCCACCCGATGATTCAGTCAAAATGATTATATGAGACATCGGTAAATACCTACAAGCGGTGACATTTTGATGAATAATTGGAGAAATTTTTGGAAAATTTTCAGTAGGAGAAGAAATGACGTATTCAAATATGCTTTCTTGTGACAGACTTCTGAACAATTTCTGAATGATGTTTAAATCTTTGTGATAATTCATTAATAGGGACATTAAAGGTTTTCTTTTCGAAGGGATAGAGTTATTATAATAATAATGAAATACTATAGTTTTATTCTTATGATATGTCAATGTCTTTGATTGTGACTAGGATGCTTCAATGTGTTTGTTCAATAAACATGAGGTGCTTCGATGAAAACTTTATCAAAAGTCTTTTTATTTTGTTTGTTTTTGTTTGTGTAATCTTCAGATTTAGGTTGTTATTGCAATGGTGCAGAGAAATGGAGAAACCACAGGAGGAGGGCAGTGGTTAAGGGACGACATTTTGGGAGGATGTTGGAGGGCCTATTGGACACTACATGATATCTTGAAGTAATGTTTTAGTATTGTCATTTCTTTGGGGATTGGGGAGGGTGGGGGAGGGGATTGGCATTGTCTGGTGAGCATCGTCTTCTCACTCCCTCCCTGTCCTCTCCCTGATAAATAATACTAGAGAACTGACAATACATTTAGAAAAAAATTTGCATAGACATAACATGTTATTACATGGCAAGAGTGTTATTATGATCAGCAGATTAACAATATTGATCTAATGGTTGGGGGAACATCTTTTCCCACGTTGATATTGACGAAAAATTGATGTCCACAATTTGCACAGTGTATCCATTTAGTGGAATGCAATCATTGATACAGGCCGATGAAAGCCAATCCCTGACAAATATTGTGTTCCCTGTTTCTCCCACATTCTTCTTTCACTTCCACTCTCATCCTCTATCTCCCTTTCGTTAATTTGTAGTATTGAAGTAAGAATACTTTTACGAATGGCACCAATGGGCTTCCTTAGAAACAAGATGAATTAATTATGGATATGTGTGCAAGATATAGGACAAGATAAAAACGTATAATATAAGACAACGCAATATAAAAATATAAATACAGATTGTGAATATTCCATGAAGAATTTATGCAGGTTAGTCCCGAGTGACAAGAGGTCAGTTAATCATATGCAAAGAGTGGTAAAACGGATATAATTTAATCAAATGAAATGGAATTCTTTTTAACTAATGAATTCTTTTTGTTTGTTTGAGGGGATTCGGTATAAAATCCAAAAATAAACAAGTGCAGTTACATGTGATGACTTATCGTTGCAAATTGTCAAAATGATAGGTGTCAAAATGATCCATTAAATGTTTTTTCCTTATAGAAAATTGTTGAAATGCACACATTACGGTATACTTTTGTTCAGTCTTGAATTGTAATAAGTCCTATGCTCATTTAGTCATTTTGTAACTTAATAGTGTGCTGATTAATTCTTTGCAAATTGTCGAAAACTAAGTTGACTTATTAATATATCATTTTACAGAATCTACCCTTATTTCAAGCATGCATTTAAAAATTTTGACAACACCCGAATTTTTTGCCGTTGTCGTTAATATTTATTACCAAAGTGAATGAAGTTTAATGCTGATAACCTGTCGAAGCCGTACCTATAGTGTATAAACATTTCCCACAAATAAAGCGATAAATTGAAATTACTCTATGCACCTGTTTATGGATATCAGTAAGCAAATTTAGTGAAAACAGTATGCCTTTTAAGAAGTCTTCGGGAATACCGAGAAAGTATATTCTGCCCGTCCATCTACATACATGACAAACTCAAACTTCATAGAAAAGCAGCTTGCTAGACTAGTGACTGTTTTGTTAGCTAACATACTGGCTAGAACTCCCCCCCCCACCCCCCTCCAACAGGAAAACCACGATTCAAAGATGATTGACATGTGTCTGCAACCTAATATTGTTCGAAAACACTGCCTGCCTTCATCGAAACATTTATGTACACGTATACATATATTTACCATGATACAAATCATCGCAGGAAACAAACTAAACCCTATTGGGATGAAAATCAGATTCTAGCCTGCTTTTTTCTATATAGACGTCTTTGTCGAGACTAGACCGAAAGGCTTATATTGGAACTAGAGTCACCAAAAAGGATATTGTGTCGGGTGCATTGTTTCAATCCTCTGAGAGAAACTGCACAAGGAGAAATTTGAGTCCCATAAACGTTTTATTTGAAATGTTGCTTTATACAACCATGGAGGTAAAACAGATCTGTTTTTACCTCCATGATACAACTAGGCCAACGGTTTCGTTGAAAATTCCGTATACATTCATTGTGTACAAATTGGTTCAAAATTGCCTTTATAATGATGTGACTGGTGTGTTATGAGCTTCTGCGAATAGAGCATCGTCTCGCCTGTTGCTTAATTCTTTTAGATTATTGTCGAAATAACTTGATGACGTCATTCACAACAGTTATAGTTCAACACAACGTTGAGTCTATGGTGGAAATTTGGAATTACCTATGTCGTATGTAGCCACATAATATGATAGTTTTATATCGTTCACAGTTACATTTTGAAAGACACGAAACCATATTGTGAATAAAGAATTTTTGTGTCGGGATGACTAGGTGTCATGGTACAATGACCATTCACTGCTCGGACATGTGGCTAACTTACTAATTATAATTCTTCATAACAGTACGCATAAATACGTCGTAGGCCATATGATCGCAACTTCTGAATCTGAATGGGTGAAGTCGGCAAAAATCCTACTAGAGGACATAAACGCCAACCGAGCGCTACAAAGTATGAGTAAGAGTTATAAGCTATTAGTTTCCAAAACAAGAGTTAGGAAGCTTGTCTTTGGAACATTCTAGATTAGGTGAATGCACCACAATGTCTGATAGCAAAGCATTCCAATCTTTTAAAGTGCGGGGGAAGAAGGAATATTTATATTAATTCTTTCTAGCGTAGGGAACTTGGAAGTTTTGTATGCTGTAGTTTTAACATCTTTGGGACAGCTTGAGAGGTTACGTTTTAGAAGGCCAAGAACACGGTTTGCTTTATTAGTTATGTTATTGATATGTTTATCCATTCTAAGTTTGCTATCAATTTCAACGCCAAGGTAAGGGTGAGAGTCAACAACTTTTAGGGGTTGGTTGCACAGGGTAAAGGCGAGTGTTTTGTAACATTTTTTAAATGAAATTGAGAGGATGTAGCATTTAGAGGGGTTAAAATACATTTGTTTTTATTTCACCATTGTTCCAGTTTATTTAGGTCATCTTGGAGGATTTGTTGGTCAGTTTAGTTATCAATTTTTCTATACACAAGGCAATCATCAGCAAACAGTCTAACTGTGCTACTGATATTATCAAGGATGTCGTTTACATATAAAAGGAAAAATAAGGGACCGAACTTCAAATATTTATCTGAATTTAAACTCTCATATTGATGCATTAATACTGTAAGGCACACCATGGTGTGCTTCTCGCGGTCAAGTGCTTCAAGGAATAATGAAGGCAGGGATCAAAGACATTTTATATTATTCAGTAACCTAAAAACTCTCTAATATTCGACTTTTAAGTTAACCGTTTCCTGCCGGACTGAATACGCTCGCTTTGAAAAACTACACTACGTTGCAGAGTCATGGGCCCACTGAAGTAATATACCAACTTCTGCACACACAGAGCTTCGATGTACACTTTTCCAAACTAATATCAGCATGCTATTGGCATCGATGGCGTTCAACAGTAACTTCATGTGCGCCGTGACAAAAGAGCAAATAAAATTAACCTAGTGAACGAAGATATAATTTTAATAAAATTATTATTGACGAATGAAAAGTTATTTTTGTATAATATATTGTACTTTGTCTTAATATATAGTAAATAAAAATAATTGTCAAAAGTAAAATTAGGTAATTATAATACATTACGTAGTGTAAATTTTCCTTATATCGCTTTTATCTCAGTGTAAGTTATTCCACGGACTTGGAATGATACAGCATTACAGTACATTCTGCATCAAGTTACCCTAGGTGCTCTGCGATACACTGAAGATATTAGTCTATCAGCGGCGAAGAGCAGACTAACATCGACTAAGACAAAACTTTCACGATGAGTTCAATTGGGACCGGCGTAAGACGTATTCTTTTTTCACATGTGTCCAAATGCCAGATTTAATTCCCACTACACTAAGTGTGGCCGAATTTTGTAGGCAACCTCTTCACGTTCGCCCTATGCATTGCCATTAGTTAGGCCTAGCCTAGGCTTAGCCTGATACTGTCTAAATTAGTAAATGAGCTAGCACACAGTAGCATAATACTGTAGGCCAAGTACCAGAACTTAGAAGTATAGTAGCCTAGTAATTGCCGTCCTCACTAGCCTAGTATTAGTCCTACATGGACATTGTCTAACGTAATTGCACATAAGTTGTAAGTTACCACTTCCAATTCGAAATATTGATGTAAGAAAAACTCTTTTATCCAAGGCCTAATGCTTCCTCAAACATTAGAGCCTAGCCTAACGTATGCTTACTTTGACAAGGTGTAATGAAACTGTTGTAAAGGTCACCCGCCATAAGTTTACCACCTAATACTAATACTTTTGTAATAGGGTATAATACTTCATAGATACCTATCTGACAAGTAAATTTGATCCACTAGGCCTACACCATTCCATCACTGCTAAAAATTTGCATTGTATGAGCTATATATTTCCAGTTATTTACTAATCCCCATTTTCCGGGGTGTACAGGTGGTGGATGTTCTTTAGTTGCAGCTTTATCCATTTCTTTCTTTTAAATATGAAAGTTAAAGCCAGATAATGGTCACTTGTTCAAAATTAAACACACATTTTACTGCCAACACCTTAATATTCTTCCACACTGAGAGACTTAATTGTCTAATTGAACACTTTGCAATGTGTGTTTCTAGCAATATTAACATGATAAAGTTTGGAGCTTATACTGATGACCTATGAATTTCTTCTTTCTTCAACAGTATGATTTGTCAGCATCTCAGTTTTCTCCAGACGGAAGGGTATTCCAGGTGGAGTATGCACTGAAGGCAGTTGAAAACAGCGGCACAGCCATAGGAGTCCGATGCAAAGATGGAGTGGTCTTTGGAGTGGAAAAGCTAGTTATGTTGAAATTATATGAGACTGGAACGAATAAAAGAATATTCCACATAGACAGACATATTGGCATGGTAGGTGTTCCATGTATATATTATAAATATATTGCCAAAAAGGGATTATAAGACTCTGTCCAGCTCTGTCGGATATCTTCTGTTATTGTTCACACAGTTAGGGATGCCAACTCATGATGAGCAAAAGCCTGGACACTCTGCAATGAAACATGTTTGTGACTGAGCGTACAAAGTTGTGGGTAAAAGACCCTTAGATGGCCCAAAAATGTCACTTACAGGCAAAATAAAAACACCATTATTGTACCTGAACTTATAAGAACTCTTTTATTTCAAGGAAAGATAAAAAATGTGTCAGAATGATAAGGAACCAGCTTTATTAATTCCTTAAATAGTGGCTAGAAGCTTTTTTGTGCCATTGATCTGAAATCTGTGACAAAGGCATTGGCTGGTGGCATGGCCAATCAGTGGCGGTTGCCAACATTACATTCAGTCCAGCCCTGCATTACAGATTATAAGCCTTAATTGAGTGTTACAAACATTTGCTTTGTTTCTTATAATGTCCAGGTGCAACTGATTCTCAGTAGCAATTCTCAGATTTACCAGGAGTTTCTTTGGAGCATTAGCAATTGGAGTGATTAACCTGTGAATTATCCAATGCTATGATTCTCTTTTGGTGAACATAGTTTGGTCAAATTCAGTCAGTTAAGTTCTGTGAAGGGGCTCTATAGGTCTTCAACGAAACATACCTGGCATTCAGGTGTTGAAATCTGTTTCATTCAGGTGTTGAAATCATTCAGGTGTTGAAAAGAGTCCATACTCTTGCTTTAAACATGCACTTAAACCTCAGATTTAAGGAGTTCTCCCTCTGAGTTTCAAGGGGTCAACAGGTTATTTCAAATGGACAGCAAACTGGCACAAGGGGTCAACGGGATATCTCAAATGGTGGAAAACTTGGCACTTTACTCAAAAATGTTTCACAATTTAATGATTTATAAACAATGTCATGTAACTCTGAACAACTATTTAAAGGGGTTTGCTATCTCAAAGTTGGTAAAATATGTCTATATTTCACATAGGAAGATTGTTTTTTCTGGGTATTGAAACATTTGGTCTAAAATTCTATACTGTAAAATCCTTATGAGTGAATGACATGGTTGATGCCCACAAGAGATTTCTACAAATCTTTTCTGGTTCTCACTTAATTCTTGGACAAATTTAACTCACTTGCTCTACATTAGTCAGATAGTTACAGTATTTTGAATTTTGAGCAAATCTTATGGCAAAGAATCATATACAGGCTCACTGGCTTTCTGGTTACTAGTTCTTTAGGATTTTGAATCTTGTTGTTAGCGGTCTTTTTGTACACTAAAATTGACTTTTACTCTTGTTTCTGTTTTCCATTACCAGGCTGTGGCTGGATTACTTTCAGATGCAAGACAGGTAATGGAGTAATAATGTACTTAACTTTGCATGAGTATGTTAAGAGGGGAGAGTGCATGATCAGTTCAGTACATGTTATAAAAGATTAGTGTGTACACCTACCAATAAGACAGTCAGTCCTCAGACAGAAGATGTACTAGTCAAATGTCTAAATAGTCTATAACCGTACCCTTTCATTGATAGACGTATATTTCACAAGTATCCATCACTGCGCCACATTTGACGTGTTCATAAGTTTGAGAGCACTCTGTGAGATCTGTGAGATTCATCAGTTATTTCAAAGAACATTAACCTTTTTCGTTTGCACACTTGTGTGTGTCTTGTGGAAGACACGATTGCTGTAATCCATAAAGTAATGCGCATGTTGTCAGTCTGTTTTAAATTAATGAAAAAGTGATCTTTTCATTACGTGTGTATACTTTTGCCAAAAACTTTCAATAATAGTAATATTGCAACCATCAGATTGTTGTTTGTGTTTTGATTTGCATATGTGGGTTCTTTCCTTCATTGATTTAGATTGTTGAAATTGCCAGAGATGAAGCCTCAGACTACAGGTCCAATTATGGGGCACCGATTCCAATCCAGGTATGAATTTTGTATTACAAAAAAAAAACATTTGGTTATACTTAAGATAAGAAAGATCTGCGTTGTGGTATGTCAACTGACATAACAACAAGATGGTCTTAAATGTTGCAAAATCTAAAACATGCACTGACTTGAAAGTTGTGCAATAATTCTTTGTTAAACTGATTTTATGCCAATGATTCAATTTAAATGTGATAATGTGAATTTGATAGCAGGAATGTATCAAATAAATGAATGCCTCTACAGTTTAAAAATATGTGCATAAATGTAGATTAAACACCAATACTGAAAAGTGACTAGTTTTTAGTTGTAAGTGGGAGAGGAATGTGACAGTTCCATTGTAAAAATTAGTATTATTCATCATTTCTATGTTTTGAGACTCTTACGTTGCTGCATAACTCTTGCACACCTTTGAAGAGATTCTAGTATTCATGGGTTCAAATGCAAAGTTATTTCTTTTCATATGTTTCATCATATTTTGTGGTACATTATTCTCAAAGGGTTGTGTAATATTTAACAGATATGACCAACTTTCAGCAATTCCTAAACTTTGTTGAACTTCATCTTTTTTCTTCTTTCAATAGTATCTGGCAGACAGAGTTGCCATGTATGTACATGCTTACACATTGTACAGTGCAGTAAGGCCATTTGGTTGCAGGTATGGTTTTGTTTTGTATTTGTTTGTTTTTAAATATTTGTTTTAAAATAAACTTGATTTTATTTATAATTTTATCTTCATTTATTCTATAACTACTTCAGAATTGTTTCATTTTTTCATACATATTGTAAATGTTGAAATGAAATGATTCATTCATGTTTCATCATCCAAGTCTCATTGCAATGTGTCATTCTGCTTCGGCAGATATATTTATATCTACTAGATACTTTTATTTGATCATTTGAATGGATTCTAAGTGTTGTTGTTTTCTTCTACTTCCAGTGTAATGCTAGGTTCTTTCAACGAAGACACCCCACAGCTTCATATGATTGACCCATCAGGTGTATTCTTTGTGAGTATTCCTTGGAATTATAGCATCAGCAAATGGGACATAATATAACGTGTACATATTTCAACATCCGCAAGATCTGTTTGTGTCAGTTTTAAGGTTTTCTCCAATCATTTAGATCTGTAATTGCTTACAATCTCTTATCCAACCTTCATGCATGATGAGAGAGAGGGTGGGGGTGTTGGAGGGAGCAGGGGGTGCAGCCAAAGGCCCTGGGGTCAAAGGGGGGGGGGAATTTGGAAGAAATCATGATATACTTCAGCAGAAATCAGATTTCCAAGAGTCTGCCCCTGTTCCCCTTCCAACCAGCTCCACCCTTCCCTCACCAATATTGCTATATATAATGCTGTTGTGTACTGTGGAAATTGTGTTCATTTAGTGTGCAAAGAAGGAAACAGTAGTATCAGAGCATTAACACCATAGTGTCAGGAGTTGTGACAGACTCAAATGTATTTTATATTTTCTTATTTTACAGGGTTACCATGGCTGTGCTATTGGCAAAGCTAGACAAGCAGCTAAAACAGAGATAGAAAAGTTCCTCACAGCTGACAAACACTTCAAAGATATGACATGTGAACAAGTTGTTAAAGAGGTTGCCAAGATGTAAGTATATTGAAAGCCCAATAGATGCTCAAAACTGTACTGAGTGTGTTAATTCTTCAACATTTTAACAGTATCATGATAAATGCTGTGAGAAATATCTCTTGTTTAGTGTCACTTTTGCATATGTTTTAGTAAGTAGACTACATGTGGATTATGTGTTACAGTTGTCAAGATAAAGGCAGGGAAAGTTTAACTCTTGACTTTCATCAAACTGTCATCATAATAAATCAAATTTTAGACGAATGTGAAATATTTACAGATAAGATATGTAAATGACCACAGAAATTTAGCCATTCAAACTATCGTCAGTCCTGATTATTCCTTTTTCTTTATTTGTCTAGGATTTATGTAGTCCACGACGAGGTTAAAGACAAAGCATTCGAACTGGAACTTAGCTGGGTTGGAAAGAGGACTAACGGCCGTCATGAAGTAGTACCAAAGGAGATAGCAGATGAAGCTATTGCCTATGGAAAGGTTTGTAGAGATTTCTGTATAACAATACCATAAAGTTGAAAATTGCAGGTTCTCAGAAACCTGGAAAAACATAACATGACATGATACAATGTATCCTGCTTTACCATTGGAATAATTCTTTCATTAATCTCAAAATATTGGAAAGTCAACCTTTTATCAGAGCAAACACTGCTAACTAGTAGGAAAATAACAATAATATTGTGCACTATACTTTGTGTTTACGTATTTCAAACTGCTGATCAAATTTCAATTGTGTTGCTTTAGGAGATAACTGTTAACATAAAAGACAGAATGACCCATCTCTAACCTTGTGTTTATGTCAGGTAATATTTCCCCCCCAGTCACCACGTATCTCTATACATTGGCAGAACACATTAAATTGGAATGATACATCCTTACATGGCTTATGAAAGTGAAATTTTTCCTCTTTTCTTCAACTTTGCAGCAAGCGTTGGAAGAATCATCTAGCTCAGATGACGATGACCTTTGATGTGGAGAAGCATTTTGTACATAGAAACTGCTGGAAGTTTGACCGCTGGCAGTAATTCTCTCAGACCAGCTGTGGTTTGTAGGAGGTTGGAGACATTTAGATCAGTTCTGAAGGACAAACTGACTTATCCTAATGGTAGACATTACTTCAAGTACAAGTCACTTTGTCATCCCAAAAATGAAAAAAATTCTTCTTTGAAACATGAAAATGTTTACTGTTTTGGGTGGAATGGTACAGTCATAAGTTGGAATATCATATGCCCTTCATCTCCTTGGCCTCTTGTTAATATCAAGCCATTGTTTTGATTACATTAAGTGATTAACTGACAACATAGTCCCACTGATTTGCTGAATATTACTGGGTACATTTTCTGACCTAAAAGGTCTCACTAAAACAACCAACTAGTTCAACATGAATGTAACTTGTAATGTTCTCCTGGATACATAACTGCAGTCTTCTCTGAGACAATTGCACACCTGGCACCCTAAGAGCCCAATGGCAAACATTCTTCTTGAAATGCTAGAAAACCGTTATATCACACCCTGGATTTCCCACACATCATGCCACATAGCCTAACTCACATGAGGGTGTAACACGCACAACTTCTTCAGTTATGACAGGTCACTTCAGATGGTGTCTGTTAGGTAATTGGAATTGAACATGTTTTTTTTCATTTACCCATGTGGTTTTGTTTCGACCTGTACTCAAAGGTTGTAAAAAGTGAAAGGCAATATGGCCATGTTGTGGAGAGGCAAAGGTATGTAGGTTTTATGTTTAATTGTTTATCATTCTGGAGATGCTAGTATCTAATTGACATACTAGATCTTTTGTACTTTTCAAGTCGAAATAAATCTCCATATTCATTGCAAAAGATTAAATCCGTTTACTGAATTTCAACATTGACTTTGTTGTCATTCTTTGGTAGTCACCTACAAACAGACACTCAGACAGAAATCATCACTATTAGGCCAAGGAAAAAAAAAAGACAACAGAATTCTTGCTTAGACTGGAATCTTCCAGGACAGGTGTATTCAAGTCTTAAAGGCAACATCTAATAAACTGGGTTTATGAACTCAACTTTCATTCAAAATGAAACCTTTGTGATGAAATGAAAGACTGTTGTTGTTTTAGTTGTTTAAATTTAGATCTGACAAAGAATACAGAAAACCGATATGGCATTGAAGCCATGGATTTCTATGTAAGCTTCTGGGAAAAAGATTTGATTGTTTATAATGGATTTCCTTTTATCATGATGATGTCGCTTTATTTCTGAAAAATGCTGATATCATTTCTAACATGATGTGTGTTGTAGACATGCTTACATAGAATTGGACTGAAAAAGATACTTGAAAGGGCTTTTTCTGCATCTTCATCATTGTTGATCATCACTTTAGCAGAAATGATTGTATTGTTCATTCTTCCCATTAAAATGCTGTAATAAAGTCTGATAAAGATTACATACTATATTCTGTCTCTTTTACAAGATTCATACTTTCAGTTTCAGGAATGGGGTTGGGATCCATAAAATCAAGGGAAATATTATGTTAAGACTTCTGCACTTGTGTCGCAGTACATTGATTTAAAAAAGGAAACGGTAACGAATTGAACTTTCACCTGTAATCATAAAATACTTTGTTTCTATGACGTAGCATTTTTTAAAGTATTGTGAAAAATTTCACATATACAGTTTAAAGTAACGGCTCATTCATAGAACTGTTCCCAGCATTTCCAGATAAGGGGGAAGGGGCCCAACATATTATGCAATTGCCAGACTCAGTTCTCAATATCACAAGAACCTTTTTGTAGACATGGTTTCAGTTGTAAATCCTCAGATGTTATGAATATATGTATAGTGACTGTGTCAAGAATGACTTCACATTAAAGCTGACTTTAAACATTAAAATGTGCATCACATCATTCAAAACTTGGTATGCTGAATATAACCGAACAAAGGTTTAAAAAACAACTTGGACAAAGTAAAAGTCTCTTGTTTATGTTTACACTTTATTTTCTGGTTTGATACTAAAGTACGACATATGCAGCATTGAAAGTGACTGCTTAGCATTTTTTACAAGCATTCTTACATGTTTCTGTGTTAACAACCAAATCAGTCGTTTAGAAAAAAAAACTCATCTTTGCAAAAAACAAAAAAAATTGTTAAGCACAAAGCTTATGATACAGCTGTGGTTCATGGCAAACAAAGAGACATGAATGATAACAATATCTGACAATTTGAGTTTTGGAAGTGGAAAACTGGAGCAAGCCATGGATAATAGGAAAACAATGAGGGAGTCATGAGACAAGGAAACTCTTGCAACTAATCAGATGGACAGATCATTTTAAGCCAATTACATGAGAACCCCTCAAAAATATCTACTTATGATGAGTGGTGGTCATTGGTCTTGTCTTACTATGAGATAATTGTATCGCTCACCTCGAACCAGTGATAAGCCACACAAAGAGATGGATCATCCAATAGGTAGATGAGGCGATTGCATAGGGGTCTTATTGATCAAGGGTTCTTATAGATCAAGGGGTCTTATAGATCAAGGGGTCTTATAGATCAAGGGGTCTTATTAATCAAGGAGTCTAATAGAACAAGGTGTACATGTGAATGCATCCAGGTATGACATGCAAACTCTCTACTCTTTGGGTTTTGTCTACAAAACTTAATAAAGGGAGGGGTTGGGTCAAGCAAATGATACCTTATGGCTACAGAGGGTGTTCATCAAGACCTGACCACACACAAATTGGAATCACCAATGTTTAGTTCGTTTGAATGCAATGTGTCAGTATATAAGAGGCACTTACCCCATTTAACGAACATTTTCAGGCCTCTGCATAACTTTTAACTACTTTAGTAGAGGTCAACAGTTAAAGGTAACTGTTTGAAATGATGCATGACTCTCAGTTGAATTGATTCTGGAAATTGTCAAGAACACATTGTGGCTACTGTAATAGTTGCAGTACCTTGTTGATAAACCTTCCAGTGCAAATCCTGAATAAATAACAGGTACAAAATACCTTTAATATCAATAAATTCTTATCCTTGTTGGTTAATCTATCTTGGATTTTATGTTTTTATTCTTAACTGCACAAGCAACTAGAGCAAAGCATAAGTAGTGCCCCAAACTTTTAAGTATTCCCTGCAGGGTTCATCACAACCAACTGTCTTAATTTTGGCTTTTTTTAAGCAATATTATATCTCTTTGCAACAAGATATTACCATCATGATGGATTTTGCAACTTTGTACACATTAAATTTATACATGAAAATTGTTCACATCTTATAGCAGAACAACTAGCACAAAAAATGGAATCTTTTCTACCAGAAATAACAAACTTGATGAGGAGACATGAACAAATTTGAAACTTGTACATACAACGCAAATACTCTTCAAATTTGACAATTATAGTATCTACTGTTGGCTGTGTAATTTTATTTAATATATCTGCATAATTTCAGTTTTGGTTGATGATGCAATGAGAACTGGTACGTCATGATTTGTTTCTCTGATCGGGATGTATTTTTCCGAGTCGCTTCCACTGCATAATATTCAAACTCACTACTCTTATCTCTTCATTTCCTTTTGGTAGTCCTCAAAAATTCAACAGTGTTCTTTGATAATATGTAACTTAAACCAGAAAGGATAGTAGTAGCTGCTGTGATGTACCTGAGGGGGACATAATGCAGAAAATATGGCATGATTTCAAAAAGTACATCAAGGATGGACACATGAAAAAATTGCAATACATAAAGAATGGCTAAATCTCCACCAAGGAAGAAATGGCTTCAGTCTTAAAAGTATCTATGCAGAGTTTCCATATATGTGGCTCTTACCATAGAGGGTCTAAATTCTACTTTCACACCGATACTTGGTGTGGTGTCCAAGAACCAACAATCAAAAGACTGAAAAAATATATATCAATTTTAATCCAACTTTTTGTTTCTAAAAAGAGATGACCTGTAAAATAATGGCTGAGGTCACTTACCAAAAATATAGAGGGTCTAAATTCTACTTTCACACCAATACTTGGTGTGGTGTCCAAGAACCAACAATGCTTTAAAATCATATTATTAGATCAATAATAAAGTATCTATTGTGATCAAAACCCTTTCATTTGTCGTTGTACACATTAAAATAACAGATAAAAATAATTGTACACAAAAAATTTGAACAATATCTCAATTTTTTGAGAAAATTTTAATAATTTGTAAGTTGGAAGTTAACGCTTCAAAAGACTGAAAAAATATATATCAATTTTAATCCAACTTTTTGTTTCTAAAAAGAGATGACCTGTAAAATAATGGCTGAGGTCACTTACCATAAATATTGCAATGAAATGTGATCCACATAATGGAAGATCGGAGCTGGGAGAGTCACACCGACAAGTACAAGTTGAACAGCTGTATTAATCTGTAAACCAAAACAAAAGTTTGTTGCTGATATGAAGATAGTTCATTTACAATTCAATTCAAGCTTCTGTCATCAGCTTCAAGCACTTAAACGCTACAGTAGTTTTGTAAACCATTAAAACATGATCCTTCATGAGTTTTGCAGACATCAAATAGGAAACAACAAACAGTTGTTGATAAAAGGAAAGAGATAATTTGGTTTAACAGGATTCAAATCAAGGAATGCCAGTCTTGTGCTTTAGCATTTAAGCTATCAGCCCCCAACTTATGCAGTCCACATGTTGAAATGATGTTTTAAAGTTCTGGCACGTCATATTACAGCTAATTTATGTAATTTCAAAACTCAAGTTGGTATCTCTTAGATCACCGGTACTATTTCATCATACACTTAGCATGAATGACTGTACCAATCCTGCTTTTCTTAAGAACAGAATAATCTCCATTAATGGAAAAAACTATTCTAAGGAAGAACTCCTTCCATAAGTATCAATTAACAAAAAAAGGACACAGCATGCATGTACTTAGGCAAATATTTCAGAAATTAAATCAAGTTGTTTAGTACAATGTGCTCCACTTAAAGACATCAAACAAACGTATTATTATTAGACTTACTTTGCTAACAAATGTCGGTTTCAACTGGACTGTTGCATGAGACACGTCAAAATATCTTGAAAGGGTGATGGGAGGGGCTAAAGACTTGTAGCGCATGTACGAAGCTGCACCGACTAATCCAATATCTCGAGCCACAATGAGAGCTGTTAAAGGCACTGATGATAGCAAACAAATTCTTGTCATAAATAAAGTTAGAGTGAGTAAAGCGAATGCTACAAATGACTCAAAACGGAACTGCAAGAGACAAAAAAATCAGTTCCTCTTTGCATTTTGAGTTCCATTCAATACAAAGTATGCAAAGTGAATTTTGGAATGCCAAGCTTTCTAAGACTAGGACATGATATCTTTAAGAGATTATCAATTGATTTGCAAAAAAAGACATTTTCCATACACTTGATATATTTTCAACAATTCCTGATTCAGACTTTAATCACAATTTACATAACACAGACCAACATGTTCAAAACTTCAAGAATAAGATTTGAAATTCTGAAATCTCATTAACTTACTGCAACACCAAGTCACAATTGTGAAGTATTTAATTTACTTCTGGAAGGGTCAGATTGCAAATCATTGTGCCTGTTTAAAAAAAAATATTAAGCATATGATTACAAATTACTTTGCATCTTATCTGATGAACTTTTTACAAGAAAATATGACCAACACATTGGTAACTCTTTAAAATGTCAGCATTGAGGAAAATGTTTAATGCAGCATAGGGTAAGGACGGTCAATGTGGCCATGATCTTTACACTTTTGTTATTGTTGATAAACTAGCATCATGTCAAAGAGGTTTTTTTACCTGGTATTAGGTTACTAACAGTTAGGCTGATGGTAAGTATTGAGATGAGACATTTGTCAGCCAGAGGATCAATTATAGAGCCCAAGACAGACTTCTGATTCTTGAAATTCCTGGCAATGTAACCATCCAGCTATAATACAATAAAACAGTGTCAAAAAAAGATAAATATGTGTTATTACTTAAAGTTGATATACCGCAAATGTATCGAATACGAAAGCAAGAAAGTAGAATTAATAAAGAATGCGGTTGTTTAAATGTCCATGGTTGTGAAATAATGCAAGTAATGACCGAACAGATGAAAGACAAGTTGTTTCCAACTTTCCGCAGGTTACCTTAATAATTTACTGCAATTACTACAATTTTAAGCAATGACATGTGACCCACAGTCCAGTGATAACATGGCAAGTCAAATCCTGCATTCAGTACATATGAACAGATAATGACTATCACACCGAAACCTGACAACCAGGTGTCTGCAGATTGGGTCCTAGCTGAGACAACAAGAGTTGATTTCCTACCCATTAGCAAGCAATGCTGTATACACCGGTTCCCTCC
>JAIPMN010042431.1:1781-33470 GCA_020650975.1 Apostichopus californicus
AGCCCCCCCCCCTCCCCAACAATACAAAAAGAGAAGTGTTAATTTCACTTGCATTTTTATCAATTTCGTTCATTTTATTCATCAGTATGGAACTTTTATGATGTTGATTTTCGTCGCCTGAATCTACAGACCGGTCTATGGCAGGTAAGAGATTGTGCACCTTTCTTACAGCTAGTGCTCATAATGCATTCTGGTGCAACGTAATCTTTTGCGATATTCAGAGAAAAGCGGAATTCAGATCGCCGTGTAAGAAAGAAGAGAAAATTGAGAGATTAGAACGGAATGGTGGGAGGGGGGGGGGTGGAGGTACTTGGTATGCGAGCATTGTTTTTATGAATCTTATTCAGCCCGTCCAATGTATTGTTCTATATTTGAAACACTCTTACAACTTCCATATCAGTGAGATTATCAGTGAGATAGTGTTACTACTATTATGTTATAATATCACGTACGTACGTGATATGTATTACGTACGTACTTGGTAAGTATTAAGTACGTAAGTGATAATTACTACGTACGTACGTAGTAATTATCACGAACGGACGTGATAATATTACGTACTTACGTAGTATAATAACGTACGTACTGTTGCGTTTACAGCGATACTCCTGATTTATGTTGTAACAGACCGTTTAACTGACCCTGTATCTTACTGTACCAGCTCCCTGGTTTTAAATAGACATGGACATGGACAGTTGTTTCTGTTGGTGTGAGACGTGGGTCTTCCATGCATGATTTTAACACCAATAGATTACTTTAAAATGTTGGTTTTGATCAAGTAATAGGCTAATCAAATTAAATTTAACTATTTCTATGGTATTTTGCGAAGTGGTCAAATGCACAGAATTGGTGATGGGGGAAATTTGGAAGTTAGTAATAGGAACAGATGTATGGGAAATTTGACTCTAAAAACTTATGTTAAGTTGGTTTCTATACTTTCGTAATGTTCAACTCAAATAAAGTTGAGAATTAAATCACTGGGTAGACGTTTTAGTAAAATTAAATAAAGTTTCATGTTACGTAATAGGTTATATCTTTGAACAATCCATATAATGTGCACACATAACTGGATAGCCCTGCAACTAATTAAGATATGTAGTTATGTTGTTACAACCAATTACTGCTACCTACTAGTGAGTTATTTATCGTTTAATCAAATTCAGACAATATTGTGTCCCACAAATTAATTGTCATGTTTGATTTGTTTCTTCCCAATCCATTGAAATTCATGCCTACTCTCATCTAACTTGGTGTGATTTTGGTGAAATAAAGTAATATTTTGTTTTCAAGGTCCTTATCTTTCCTTTTACGGCAAAGTTTGTTACCAGCAGATTGTAGACGAAACAACTTAAATATCCATTATGGTATTCTTCCTTTGGAATTAAATCTTGCTAATAAATTAACTTTGTTCCTTAAAATTCGTTAAGGGATTTGAAAGATCACTTGCTTAAATTCTTATTTATCCATATAAGTGTATACGTTACTGACATAAGTGTATGGGTCCAGCAGGCTTAGATATAATGAAAGGACGGGTCTGGTTTTTATTTGAAACCAATAAACTCTAGTATATTCTTCTGAATGGTAATGCCTGCCATGGTCATGGTCATTTGTATATATGAAGGGAAGAGAAGCTATTTTCATTAATGACATTGCAAGTGTTCCGATCTAATACTCTTTCTTTTTTTCTTTCTTTTTTATATGGGAAGGAGGTAGGGGATGGTGATGATTGCATTCGTGTTAAATAGCAATTAATTACAAAATAGAAAGATACTCTGTAGTAGCATGTGCAGCTCTACTATCCCGCTTTGTTGTTCTGTTGTACGGATACCATGGTAACCAAAACATATGCAATCACTTGACTAAATATGATCATAAGACACATATTCGTATTATTTACCTCGTGTTTTGAACAGGCACAAACATACATACATTATACGATTTTGAAGGAGTCAGGATCCGGAGAAGGGGGCTGGGGAGGTTGGAGTGGAGTTGTTTCAACTACGGTATAGTCGGTAACTGGTAATCTGATTTAAATATTCATAATTTGTCATCGGCTAATTGTTTATTGTATCTTGATAATTATCTTCAATTGTTAAGGATATTATATTGCCACACCTGTACCTTCCAGCCTCATTCATTGATTATCATAAGTGTCTAGGATTGGGTGGAGAGTTGAGGGCGCCAGCCAAAACAGGAACAACTCACGTAAACTTGTGTATCACGTTATTCAAAACGTAGAAACGAACTGATAAACATCTGGAAGTGAACAGAAATATATATCTTTAAAATATATTTTTGTAAGAACATTCTTTAAGTAAATCATCAGCATTGATATGATAATTAACTACCGGGCATATCATTCCACATTATGTAGAACACTAGTAGCGTGTATGATCTTGAAGCAACATAATTGACAAACCCGACGCTGATTAATGTTTCCAACATACCACTATACATCCTCGTGAAAACTGAAAGCATTGGTATTATTCTTCTGAAACAAAACTTAGCTGTAGTAAAAATGAATGACATTAACAAATATCTTAATCAAATAATGTCTTCACCTAAAGGAATGTACTGAACATATCTCGCTTTAACTTCACCGTCTCGATGTACATTAAATATGAAAAAGTAGAATGTTGTCAATCACCGTTCTTGTTTATGTTCATTTAATGCCGTGGCAAATGTTCATCATGGCACATACAACATTCGTAAGAACAGTCCGTTTAGCCGATCCTGTAGCTTACTGTAGCTGCCCTTGCATATTTGTCTTTGTATAGCAGGCTCCCTGGTTTTCACTGGTTATAGTAATATTTTCGTTTTCTCTGGTGTAAGGAGAAGTTGGTCTTCCATTAACTAAAGCTGCATAATATGTCATAAGTTGTGAATTGACCGAACCGTGCAATATTCGCAGAATAATTGGATACCCTGCAACTAAGATATCTAGATATGTTGTCACAATCACGTGACTGCTCCTAATCAATTAGTTATTTATCGTTGATCCAGTTTTAGACTATTTGTGTCCCACAAATTTAGTGTCATATATATTTGTTTATTAAAAATCTTACTTTAATCTTCCCTGGTGGACTGAAGTAACATTATGTTTTCAAGTCCTTCTCATTCCTTTCACAGTCAAGTTTACATTCCAGCAGATTGTAGCAAAAACAGCACAAAGTACAGAAATTGTAAAAGTCCACTTTTGCTACTCTTTCTTCAACCTTTAATCTTACTCAATTATTAACCCAAATTTATTAAGGTAAATGTTCCCGCGACGGTTTCACCTACACTTATGTTCATAAGACATTTAATACCTGTAGTTTCTAGGTCAGAAATGAGGATGAACTAGTAATGTCCTGATGGTGACCGATACAAAGCAGCGCGATTTAACTTTGTTCTTCGCATGGTTTTAAAATCATATCAGAAACGGGTTTTCATTACATATCATTTGTGTTTGGAGTGCATATATAAACAAAATTGCTCGTGAACATCAGACTCACCATTTTCCAAAGTGCACATGCTGGACATTTTGGCGATTGATAAAAATGAAGGAAGAGGTGAAACGTTTATTGATCAAATGGAAGAAATTGAAGACTTTTTGTAAATTGTGAAAATATTATATTCTTGATTTGGAATAAACTGTAGAAAAAGATCTTGCAAATATATATTTGTAGTGGCATCAGATTTGCTCTGTGGAGTAAATCATTACCGATGTTTCGGTTGAGCTGTGATTAAAGGCGTTGAAGACTCGCCCCAAACCGCGTACGGCAATCTGAAAAAAAGTTAACTTTCCGTTGCTTGCAAGTGACGTTTTGTTCGTGTCGCTGCAAAATACAGACAGTACAGTAATGAAATGTGATACCTTGTTATCTTTAGCTGGACCTGAAATGTCCATCGCTGTATTGTTTTTACACTGTGCTGTGGGTATTGACCGCAGCTGTATGTACTGACTGCACACTAGTGTATAATTACCGATGGTAGCAAGCTGTGTGTGTGTGTATTTTCTGGGATCGATGGTGGTGTCTAACACTTCTGTTACACCTCATTCGAAACTAGGTCAGATTACCGGCATTAGAGTTTCTTTTTGCGCGAGTCTTCACACTCTTTAAATCACTTTCTACGCACATTTACACAACAAGACCTTAATATCAGTTAGAATGTGAGGGCAATTATACTACTGCTTCGTTTTGTTGTCTGGATACCATAGTAAACAAAGAACTGGACACGTAATTTGTGACGCTGTAAACGTAAACATTGGTTCAAAAGATCACCTACATGAATCTGAATGTTTTCAAGATACTGTGTCACGGATATAAAGATTCTAAGCCGTTGCCGTAATTGCTTTCTGTATTTTGTTAAAAGCATCTTAGATGTACAGACTCTTCTTTGGAGAAGCTGAATGATTCGTTTACAGCAATGGTTGGATAATTGGATGACAAGACTAACTAAACGAATGTAACATTAACATAGCTGGTTGTGTTTACAGTATCAACTTAATCGCCATCAAATAGCACTTATACAAGTTTTCATCAGTTTGATGAATTATTATAACTTTGATAGATGCTTGAACTCATGTGAAATCTGGTTGCTTTTAAACCAGCATCGGAACATTATCAGACCTATTACATATGTCATAACCTATGTACATACTAGCTTCTTCACCTTCTTATACATGTAAGAATTGGGGCTGAAGTTGTTTCTATTCTCATCGCCTCTGAGGCTTATTAAAAGCGGTTAGATTCATAGTTCCTACTATAATATTGCTATACCGTTGTAAAAATAACATATACACTAAGAGCTTCCGTAAGAAATATTTAACTCGAATCTATTACAAACGCCCGATATATTTTTCCTTTGATTACCATTATCACCAGTATAAATATAAAATCATCAAACATGAGAACCAAAGACTACGAAATACAAAAATATGTACATCAATATGAACGTAAAAAAAGAAAAGTAAAAGTTAAATAATCACCTGAAACCGATGTTACTAAAAATAATCTAATAAAAGATGGTTCAAGTCACTCTGTTTGAATGAACTCTACAGCAAAGCAAAGAAAATTATTTCTGAATGGCTTTATTCCATTTATCGGCAAGATATTAGGATTGTGTACATTTCTTTTGGCTTTAACTAAAATACCCTTAGGTGCAGGATAGTGGGTGTTCCATATGAATATTTAATGTCTTCTTAATACAATATGAATTGTCCAATCAAACGCTTAAAGGAATATTTAGTTAACGGAAGAGCTGTAAATGTTGCAGATTATACTTTTGACTAGGTCCATATACTGAAGTAACGATAATTATATTGAACGATAAATGTTCATTTGTCCAATGACGAGGAGGTATTTTTCCAGGATGTATGATATATATCAAGACAACGTAAACGTCAGAAACCCTTGTGACGAGGTATGGTACAAATAAAACAGAAAAGGGGGGGGGGGATTAAACAACAATAAATGAAGTCTCCCTCCCACTCTTGTACTCCAGCACTTTCGTCCTATTTCCTAATTATTGTTGTCCTTCTTTCTATGTATATGTTGCCCCCCCCCCCTCCCCCCCCATGTGTCCTCCTTATAGAAGTAATTGCCTTGTGAATCTATGAATATTCTCAATTTTAAAATAGCGAATATTCAGACAGATGAAACATATCAAGCGATATAAATCTATCGTGCTTCCCGTGTCTCTCTTCCACACCGTCTCAGTCAAAAAAAATGTTTTAGTGGTGAAAATATCGATGCATACTTTTCATCTCTAGAATCTTTACGTCTGACGTCACTGCACGCAGCAATACAACAGTTAGTAAATGTTACTCGGTTCCAACAGTTTTCAGTTGTAATGGGATTTGAGGGATCCCTATTGATTATATTTTATTATTTATTTAGATTAATGTATTATTATACGCGACTGACATAAATGTGTGGTCCCAGTAGGGTTATGTATAAAAGGGCAGATCTGGTTTTAACTTTAAAAAAAAAACAAGTTTGTTTTTGAGGTAGATTTCATCAATTTGATGTACTTTAACATACTAGCAAAATTAAAGGAGAGGTGACTACTTAAAAGTTTAACTAAAAGATTAAATTTAAGGTTTATATTTAACTTTCAAGAAACGTCTTTTTGTACCATCCTCTGTATGTACAGTATTGTGAGCAGCAGCATTATGATACAAAAAAAGGCAACGGTGAATCTGAACTTATAGTGGTTTCAAAATATATTTGTATTATTTATTTTGTCTTTTGAATAAATAGTAACTAAAAGCTGTATTTATTTATGTTATTAAGTCCGTGCATCTTACAGTGACGAGTCTGTCTCCTATATTGACTTTAGTGTGTTCAATACAGATGTGCGCTTGGCCTGCCTGAAAATAGTTTACTTCGATATTTGTGAAGATATATCGTTCTAACTTATACATTTTTTGCTTCAACTTATCATATTTTCCTGAATACAAATTCAAAATCTAATGAAATTAATATTTCTCTTCCTTTCAGAACTGTGACGGGTACGGTAATCTACACAGGAGAAGATGTAAGAGAGACATAGGTTCATATTCCTGTTAATTTAGTAACAGGCAAGGAGGGGTTAATTACTGTGGAAAAAAGAAATACGACAAAAGAGTATTATACTTTGATTCTCACCAGGGAGGAAATATTTAAAATTGATGTGTTTCGAACAGGGAATTTAGATAGGCCAGTTACAAGTTTATATCACGTAATGGTGATAGCACTCTTCTCACTGTCAAGTTTTGATGCGGCCTAAATAATCTTCCTTCCGCACACACTGTCAAAGAAATGCTAAACAAATAAACGGATAGACTTTTAAATACTACAAGGTTTAGTTAAATGTTATGGAGCGTTACAAGCCGACACACAAACACACTCAAAAAAATTGAAATATTGCTTTTGAAAATGTCAGCCTTCAACACCCCCCCCCCCCTCCTCCGGTAGATGCTTAATGATCATTTTATTTCACTCTGCCGATATGCATATCATAATTCGTTACTAGTTCAAGTATCAAAGAAGCTATTTTTTAATTTCTTATAGTAAATCCTTTGATCATTCACTTCTTCGCGAAAAATACTTTCACAGAATATAAACTATTAAAGGAACTGATTTTTGTTGTTGAAAAGTCACTTTTAGTGTTACATAAAAAAATATTAATATCATTAAATGTCAGATGAGGATTCAACAGTGTTACAATTTTCTCAACACACAAAGGGCCAACTCTAGAAGTATATATATACTCAAATCTTTCATTATTCTCTACTCCGGTACTCTTTAATATTTAATCATTAGAATCATTCTCTTGGTTCGGGGAGGGGTTGGGGTGCTTTAGGAGGAGCTAAGCTTATCACACAAATACGATAAACGATGCAATTAAGTTTTCATATAAGCATCATCACATACTTGTCAAACAGGAACACAATAATTTTTTAAATTGAAGGGATAAACTGGTCCTCTCTATTGGTAATGTGAGTATGAGTGAGTCTAGGAGCAAGATTATTTACTGGGTTGTGAAGGTATCCACTGGGTTATATCATCATTATTATTCATTGCGATACTAGAGCATTCACTGTGGCATAAAATGACTACCTCGGAGAGAACTGTTGCTATTATATGAAATATAAGGAAACTAGAAAAATATGAACAGTTGATGTTTTAGTCACTGAGTGATGACGTCATACTGTAATCCTTTACAGAGTGGATTACATGGGGGAGGGGTGCATCAAGTAAGTTCCAATTCGGGTCCCTTTATATAAAAGACATGACAAGACATGGCGTGGGTAGCTAACGAACTAGGGTTGAGATGAACCTACGTGCATGAGAGTTGGCTCTCTTCCAACATAAAGTTAACCAAAAAAAATTATTGAGCGATATTCCTACTGCCCAAATTTGTGTCAGTTCAAAGCCTCAAATAAGATTTCGAAAAGATTTACGCTGGTTCATATCTCAATTAATTGATTATTGATTTACACAACCTGTTACAGTTAATATTATACGGTGGTTTTTAGTATGTTTGTTTCTTTCAATATGAAAGCCAATTTCTGAATATTTTACCAACCGTTCTTATGTTAGTCAAAATGAGCTAGCAATGAATTACAGTAACACATCTTTTTTTTCATCTACATGAAATTTTATTTTGGAATATTCAATTAAAACATTAATCTTTAACATTTCGTTGCCTAAACACATTTGCAAACAGATGACACATATAACACCAACTGAAGAGGTTAAATTTTGCTTCTCATTCTTATTTTTTAGATTATATGTTGTGAAAACCTGAATAATCCAGCTAACAAATAACGTTCTTATGGGCGTTTAGTATCGAATAATGTCAACGTTTATCCAAATGAACATGAGAAGGCACGTTTTTAAATTATTTTCAAATACGACGGAAGCTTACACAAGTAGCTAGGACGTATTAATGCTACATAAAGCTATGTACATACCAAATTGTATAAGGGAATTGGGTGTGTACTCACCATGCAGGCGACGGATGGGTCGTCGTATTTCTCCTAAAAGGCAAGAAACTGACTGGCTTGTAGTTCCATTGTGTGAAGGCGGAGGGAGGGAGGATTCGTCCGACTAAATTATTTAAACTAGAATATGTTACCCAAAGTTGGATGAAGATGTAAATGAACACCCACCCCCACCCACTTCCCCCAATTCTCTCTAGACCCACCAA
The DNA here is from genome assembly GCA_020650975.1 of Apostichopus californicus. NCBI lineage: Eukaryota > Metazoa > Echinodermata > Holothuroidea > Aspidochirotida > Stichopodidae > Apostichopus > Apostichopus californicus. The sequence continues at coordinate 10,461 of JAIPMN010042431.1, forward strand.
TTTTGTTCGCCGAGGTTTTAAAAATCACTTATCATTTAATAGTTGTCATACATATTGATATATTGCGTATATAGACATCTTAGACATAACTGTAAGGTGTAACCATGGAGATACGGGAACTATTTTATTTACCTAGATCTATAGTTATTTTCTGGTTAATGGATAGAGACATCATAATATAAATACACACATCTTAATCGTGTATTTTTTTATTAATTATGCGACTCCCGTGCATGGGGACCGTATGATTCATATTAATTCTTAAGTCAAAACTATGGAGCGGAAAATGAGCAGTTAAATAAATATCTGTCAAATAATTTGCAACACGTGACACCAAACCTGTATCAAGTTCTTATTAATATGCGACTGTTTCAACTATCTTGATATCTCGTTGTTAGCAAAACTACGTCAAACTTCTCATTATTCCATCTCTTAACCCTATTTTCACTAACTACATTTTATGGAAATGTGCAATCTCTGTCCTTCTCCCATTATGTACAACATACATATCAGCATAATTGTCAAGTTTAGTTTGGGGTAGGCACTGTCACTAGCCTGCTAGCTGACTTAACCTTTTTGGTTTACATATTTGATTTTCAACCGGAAGTAACCATTGATGAAATCATCTTTTTTTTTGTAATTCATGTGCATCAACAACAATAGCAACTACCATGACTAGTAAAAGTATAACAAACTTAGCAATATAAGGAGGCCCTTTTTACAGTTTAATTTCCCATCAATTTGAGATTACTTGAACGTGCGTTAAATATGCTTGACGTCATTGAAGAAGTTAGCGAATGTCTGTAAGTTTATTTATTTGGTTCTTTGTATTTTTACCGAAACGGAAATTAGCAATACATGATTTTGCTCCTATCGTGAAATTGTTTTTAACTGTAAAATGTTGGTATTACGTTATAAGTGATTGTTCAACGGTCCTCTAAATAATTATTTTATTTTCAAAAGTTTCTATGTTTTAAGTATTTTCGATGTACGTGGAGTAGAAACTATTCAGAAATCTGCGTACAGGAATAACGGCAGATATATATAGCGCACTTTAATAAGGATGGTCTTGTTTTATTTTGTTATGTATGATTATTTTTTCTCTTTCTTGCAGGGTTACATCGAATATAGTTCATCGGAAGATGATACGGATGAAGAAGTAAGAATATCGAATATATCATGTTCAGTTTGTCTCATACTAAGTTATATTACATAAGTAAACATGAGCTTATCTTGGTGAGACAGCCTTACAGTTAGTCATATACAACATGAATAAGAAGGTCATCAATGGATGGTAGTTGACAACAAATCTCGTCAAATCTTCGAGATCAACGTACTAAATAAAAAATATATATAAAAATGGAATGTCTGAGAGTTCGTGTTAATTGCTGATAATTTACTATCACATTTCCCTCCTTATATGTATATAACCACATGTCCGCCTACGTCTGTTGGGTAAATGGAATGTTGTTGTACCACGGATCGCTTGCCCATTGAATTGCAAACAACCTGATGTTTGTATATTGCTTATAATATCGAGCTAGGAATGACTTCAAAATTGAACTAATAAAAACAATAACGATTTTAATGATCTTATCACGGATCTTAAACTGTTCATCCTGAGTAACTGTTCATATACTTTGGCAATTATTCTTAACAATAATTGACCGATAGCAAGATTAATGGTGTTATATTTCATAATTATATTTAGAGAGGAACTAGTAGATAAAAGGAGCTGATTAATGCATGATAACACTAATGTCATGATGATCAATAATCCTATCAAATTATTTGCTGCTTGTTTCTGTCTGGATCATATCCATCGCATGTTGTAATGTCGCCTTAATATAACTTCATAGAACAAAAAGCTATAACTGATACATTAACATGTAGAGGCTAAAATAATATGTTTTCCTTTAAACAATCGACTAATCTGATTTTACTTTATTGTATAATAGACAGTGGGAGCATAGAAATACTAAATCACTAGTATTATTTTGCAGCTATATTGAAGAGTATTTAAGCACACAAGATTAAGCGTGATGATTAATTGAATGGTGATATAGGGCAGAAGTATTGTCTAAATATGTTATAGTTAAATAAACAAATTGGGTTGTAGTTCTACTTCCATAGCTAATCATGTTTTCCGTAAATTCACCTTTATAATAAGCAACATTTCTGGGATGTTCCCTTTGATGCTTAATTCATGATGACGCCCCTGTGCAGTCCTAAATGTTACTGTTACTTTTAACTTCATATTAACAACATAACACCTCTGAATGGCATCCAGTCTATGCAGCAGGTGATGCCTGTTATTATGTGTAGCAGGGATCTCCGTTAGTATGTGTAGCAGGTGAAGCCTGTTATTATGTGTAGCATGGATCTCCGTTAGTATGTGTAGCAGGTGATATCTGTTGTTTTGTATCATCCCTTCATAACTGCAACAGTTTGTCGAGGTGACAACACTTTTAAACAGTAATAATTTGTTTCTTTCTAGGTTACATATTTGAACTAGAGTTATCTCCACGAGGATCAGTCTAACGTGTACTCTTCCAGAGAGAGAGACAGAGAGGTGGAGAGAGAGAGAGAGACAGTTGGACAAAGAAAGGTGGATATGGGGGGAGTTGATGAGAGAGCTGGGTGGAGAGAGAGGGTGACAGAGAGGTGGAGAGAGAGGTGGAGACAGTTAGACAGAGAAAGGGAGAGATAGGTGGGGGGAGGGGGGTGGAGAGAGAGAGCAGATTGACTGGCGTTCTTCTCAGTAATGTCTCTGGAGATGCCATAGCAGACTGTTTTATTTAGTTAACCAATCAATAGTCATAAGCCAAATTGGCGCATCGACATCCTCGAAGATTATACACATTATGAGGTTCACAGCACTTCATAATAGTAATCCAACGTCTGCCATCTTCAATCAGCTGGTTTGCAGAACGACCAGACCATTTGGTTAAGTTGTCGATCCAACGCATATGTGGGCGGCCTGGATTGCGTTTGCAGCCGTAAGGTAAACCATACAGTACAGCAGAAGTTAGACCTTTACATCGCACTGCGTGTCCGCACCACTTAGCTTTACGTTGAAGAACATTTCCAGAAGAGAACAACCAACGTCCCGCAATCTTTGTGTTCAACTCATCATTTATCATTGGTTAACCCTGTTTTTCTTTCTGTTTATTGATCATATTTTACAAGTAGATATTAATTATCAACGATGCACGTCTTTTAGTTTCAAATAACATTAACATAAATCTTGAGAGGACCTAGCCTTCCATTTCTGCTCAACTCATTATTGTTTGTAGACACGTGACGTATAGAACGCATTAACTGCTACTTCTTCATATAGCGATTGTTCAATCACGTGGCATATAGAACGGATTTATTGCTGTTATATAGATATAGAAAATGTGTAATCATGTTCTTTATCATATAGATTAAAATGTCATTGCGTAATATCATAGTGAATGTAGGTTATGATCAAGTTATGAATTTGCAATGATTAACTAAAGCTTAATAATGTATCGAATGTGTAATTTCTTGTTACATTACATGGATTAACTACTGATATCTAATATAGTGAATGTATAATTCCTTGTTATATTAAACGGATTAACTAGTGATAATTAAAGTAGTGAATGTGTAATTGTACTCGCATCCTGCACTAAACGGACTATCATATGTCACATTGTAATTTATGATATTTTTGCTGCATTTTCTCAGAATATACTACGCAGTAAGGGTTCAACTGATGTTACGTAATGGTAATTCCATACTGAGGTTACGTAATGGTAATACCATACTGATGTTACGTAATGGTAGTACCATACTGATGTTACGTAATGGTAATACCATACTGATGTAACGTAATGGTAATACCATACTGATGTTACGTAATGATAATACCATACTGATGTTACGTAATGGTAATACCATACTGACGTTACGTAATGTAAATACCAAACTGATGTTTCGTAATGGTAATACCATACTGATGTTACGTAATGGTAATACCATACTGATGTTACGTAATGGTAATACCATACTGATGTTACGTAATGGTAATACCATACTGATGTTACGTAAGGGTAACACCAAATAGTTTTGAAATCAGAGGCATTGAAGGTTTTTCTTGTCTCGGTTCTTTACTGTTTCTGTTTTTACGATGAATGTAAAGCCAATCGTTAAACCATTCTTTACGCTACCACCAGATAATAGAAATGCCAAGTTGACCCAAGATTCTGGAAATTACAAGTTGACCCAAAATACACAAATTCGTGGTAAAATCAAATGTACTTAATTTGATTATTTATTAGTATTATTAATTATTCATTCTAATATCTTTACTTATTCAACATCTATGATCAGTTCATATTTTGCTTTTTTTTCAGTCTTGTTAGGCTATCTCGAGATGCTTTTCTTTTCTTATATGTCGTTCATTTCCGATTTCATGTGAAAATACTAGATATAATATACGGTAGGTAGGGGATGTAGTCATGTTTGAGATGGACGGAATGCAGATCTTGCAGGTAGGAAAAATGTGGGAGGAACCGTAAAATATATGAAAGTGTATAAACATTAATACGGTAGGAATAAGTTACCTTCCCAGATAGTAACCTTCAACATTTGGAAGCAGAAAAAAAAATCAAGAAACAAAACAGAGAAAATATGAGACGGCAGAGAGCTTGAACTCCGCCCAACACCTGGGATCACCCTCCCCGGGAGAATCAACCTAAGTTAGAGTCCACCCGGTGACTGTTCTGTACCTTGCGGACGCAAGCACTCTGTCCACCGAATTCCTAATCTAGAAGGCCTCTTACCCCTCACCAGAGCCAAGGCCTCCTCCCAGCTAATAAAGTCAAGCTTGTAAAGGGGAACTTTGAATTTGAATATCCCAATCGATTGGTCCCACCTAACTAACTTAGGAAACCCATTTATCATATATTTATCTAACGTTTTCAGCGTCCAAGACGATCAGAATAAGCACTTTGAAATTCGTGAACCTTGGGGTGGGAGGGGGTTGGGTGGGGATTGATGTGTTTTCAAATCAATATTATTTCGATTGTATATCTTTGACAGAGCATAATCAATTGTTAAGCTGGTTGTATAATCTACCAATGTAACTTCTCAGTCCAATGATTTAACCTTCAATGCATACTTTTGTCTTTCGACAGTTACAATGAAACTTACACTTATTATTTTCATGAACTTCGAAACCATTAAATTTGTTTTTTTTTAGTGTCTGCGTTTTTTCATAAAGTAATCATATTGAAAATTCATCGAATGTGTTGGAGACGCTATATGATCTCTATCTTAGGTCAGCAATAGCATGTTACACAATAATTGATCTGTAATATCGAAGTTGTCTTACTGGAGAAATAAAATCGAGGACGATTTGGTGTATATCGAACGTCAAGACATTTCTAGTTAACATGACGTCATTTACTTAGGTTTCTTTTTCTTATTTAGCTTACATATTTCCTGTCGCAGTTTGTTTTTACAAGTTATGACAGTTTATGCATCATTTACATTCACTTACAGCTACCAGTTTTAATTATTTTTATTTGTTTTTGTCGGGGTGGGGTGCTTTGCGCTTTTTTAGCTATTGCCTTAGTTTATTTTCATTGTTCATTCAGTAATCTATGGATTGTAAAGCCAACTGTAAACATAATCTTTGGTATGCTTAACGATGACGTGTATATTACGTAATATGATAATTACATAACATTAATATTTTGTACTTAATCAGTGAATTTTAAGATAATGATTGGCTTTCCATTGTACTCTCCTTTATCTTATCACTACGCGAGCTAGACGTTTATATTTATGTATACTTTAATTATGTATCATCCCTTATAAGTTCCATTACAGCCGATTACATACAATCCAGTATCGAGTCTGTTACGTCATTTAATAATAATTCGAACAAGATAATGACAATCTGAACATTTTGTGTACTGAAGCTTGAAATCAATGATCTTATATCTATATATGGTAGGTCTTGTAGTTTACTCATGGCTGAGACCGATAGCAGGTCAACAATTCACTCGAAACATTTGATCATAGGTTTTATAATTCCAAATTATTTCAGAATATTTTAAACAATGTCAGAATTTCATGACAAAATTTCGTTATTTTGTTGTAACCACCTCTTTGCAGTTTCTTATGTTTGGCTTAAAATGCCCAAGCTTTAAAACTCTTGCAAGCAAACAAACAGGTTATTTCATATTATTCCCTCGTTGTGCACATATTACTATAACCATTTCTGGAATAATCTTCCACTAGCAAATTGTTAAGAAAGGAAAATTTAAATTTAACTCTAAATCGCCTTTCATGAATAGTTGTTTTCTTTGTATATATTATATCCGATATAACACATTGTTTTTAAATGTTCCCGTAATTTGCGATCTTTCTATTGTTCTTTCTTCATTCCCTTTTGGTTCTTTTGTTTTTTCGCCTTTTCGTGTTTGTTTTTTGTTTTGCTTTCTTTTACCGTTTTTACCATTCATGTGATTAAACAAAGGTAATGAGAGATCTGTTTGTATAATGGACATAGGTAATGTGAAAGAATATAGTTGGTTAGCCATACAGTACGTATTCGATTAGCTGTTTCACGTCATTTACTTGTAAAAGTCAATATTTGCTAATCGTTCCGTCATTTTACTAGAGAGTATTAACACGGACCTTACACTATGTTTCGTTGTTTTTGTTTCAAAACACCTTACATTGTACCTGTCATACATTACAACATGTCCTCGTTTTGTCAACAAACAAAATTAAAAATCCATATTTAGTTTGTTGCAGTCTGGTATCCATTCTGTAACTTAATTGTACCAAATTCATATATATGTCAATTGTGACTACAAAACCATCAGAGATAAGTTTGACTTGACAATTTTTAATCTAATTTGTTATTGTATGAATTGTATGGTGGTCTAAAAGGCAAACATGTTGACCTACTGTGTCAGTACAGCACGAAATCAGAATAAATATTGTATAGTGTTTTCGAGTTTCAGACTTTCAGGAAGTTGTCGAGTTGTTGCTTTGCAATAAACTTGACAACACATCAAACATATGACTTTGTCGAGTTGATAAGTCACGCTAACCTGTAAAATCTTGAATAAAGAAATGTCAAAACTACGTTAATTTAGTCTTATACCCACATGACACCTTGACAAAGAATATCAAATTGTTCAAATGTCGTGTTATATACTAAAGTAGTAAGTCTATATCTTGTTTGTCCCTTCAGAACCGCCGTGAAATCGCGATATCGACTAAAATAAAAAAATATATAAAAAAACTCAAAGATTCTGTGATCCGTTTCCTTTCTTCGTCTGCTTACTGTATTCTACTACAGTGTTAGTGTTAGCACATGTACTAACTTGAAGGTGTTATCTAAATATTTTTAATGGCAACCAAAATCTATTTTCCCAAGCTTGGAGTTATCATTGAAAGTCCTGTTAAGTATATAAGTCTATGCACAAACGTCAATGTCTTTGTAGCCAAGTGTCTTCAATATGGTTACAAGGAGCAGGCGCCTGCGATTATTTATTAAATGTTATCCTCGGTATTTGTTTCATGAAAGTATAGATCCCTGATTTGAGGATGCACACCATTTGCATCGTATGGCCCTATATACATACTTTCATGAGCACTCCGGATTGTTTGGCGTTCCATGTAAATGCAAGCACACTAATATGTGATGTAACAATTGAGATAGTTGTGGTCATCTTCAACGTCATTTTCCCTCAAACTGTAACCAGATGAATTTGTATATTTGTTAGCTTGATTTGGAGGTTAATTACGATCAGTACGATAGGACAATATGTTACAGTTTCGACATTTCAATGTACAATCAACCTAGCTTATTTTGTAAACATAACCCGGTAAAATTGTTTCGAACAACAACCTTTCAAGAAATGATGAGAATAAAAAATTGTTCCCCTCTTGCATTAAAATGACCTATGATAGAGTTTTTGTTTGTAAACCTGTTTTGTGGTCTGCAGTAAAAGAGATATATCGTCTCGTTAACAGCATCCCAAGCAAGAGATAGTTTGGCAGCATGATACAAAGTTCACTGATGGGGTTATGATTCTTCTTCAATAAACTTTTTGAGTGTTTGAATAGTGATAATAATCGGTAATTATAAGGTGTAGTTATAATAAAGTGTAATAATAGTAAAGTATTGAACTACTGATCATAATCATTAAATTAAGAAACAAATAAAACAGAACACACATCAAAGTTCAAAACACGTAAGCTTTTCTCCATTTGTACGATGGGGAGTATAGTTAGTTTTGTTCGAGAACATTTGACTGTAATGATTCACCAATTGATGGTGAATGGCTTGTTGTTCTGCTCCAGCTGCCAGATGTGCTTCGGGAGTTCCGTTGCAATTGGTGTTTTTGGTGGATGAATGACATCTTGTGGTTGCCATATCTAAGCTTGAAAGGGGTTCCGTTAGACCTATGTAAGTCTTGCAGTTGTCGGTGGTTTTCACTTCGGCCTTGTATATGATGTTTAATGCCTGGCAGTTTCCATTTAGTGGGCAAGTGTCCTTTTGTCGGCAGTTGCAAGCTTCCTTTTGTTACGTTGTGTGAGTGGTTGCTATGTGTTTGCTTAGCATTAATATACACTTTCCGAAGCACCGTGAAAGTCAGTTACAGCTGCTATAGGTTATGGTGGTAATGTAGCCGTCCAACCCAATCGAAGCTGCCGCATTTTTCGAGTATTTTATTTAAAACCCAGGAATACACGTCACAAAGAGAAATTACCCCCATGATAAGATTTATTTTTAGTAGAACATTCAATAAACAATACATATATGTATACATTGATCAAAGGGACAATTTTTGGAAATGTTTGCATTCTGTAAATAGTTTTTTGGCAGGTATTTTTATTTTAATTGCATTAATAAGGGCATTCTTCCCGTTTGATCGAACGACGAGGCTTCCTTTTTCGTTTTTTTTTGGTTGACTGGCCTGGAAAGCTTGATCGGCTCTCTTTTTCGCTTCGATCTCATCCGCAAGACAACAGGGCCTCTCCCATCTTAATTTATACTCTGGTGTATCTTCCCTCACCAGTATGGTCCTAATGAAGATGAGAAATACACATATACTTGATATTAATAAGGAGGACAAGAATGCGCATACTCATTGGCAATCATTTCATACATTTCATACTAGAATCGTTCAACGGAATTGTGAAGGAATTTGATCAAGTGATACAAATACAATAAAATGTCCAGTAATGGTTTGCCACGGACTAAACTGATAATTATTTACTTATAGTTTTAGTTCTCAAGTCAACTCACGTGTACTCGGGCATAGTCTTGTCAAAGATTGATTTGTAACCAAAGTTTATCTCGTTAGTATCAAACATATCGTTGGCTTCCCAGCATTCATTCTGTTTGGGATATAAATTGAATACCGTATGTCTTTAAGGGATGTCTCTGGGCAGAAGGTTGAGTCCTGATATGTTTTAGTCCAAAAATCCTTATCGTCAGTCCGATAACGCGTAAAACATATATCGTATGAGGCCGGAAATGTATCTGGTCTCCTAATGGTTTGTGTATTAAACTACATAATCCAGTCACTTTGATCGATGAACCTCAGTCGTTTAGCAGGTCGTTTTCGTGAAATTTTAAATGTGCTGTATAAATACAACATATGCTGAGGGCAAAATTTCTTTTAAAGATTTACATCATTTCCAAATTAATGTTGTGCTTAAAGTTATCTGTTAAGAAATGACTGTCATCCAAGATCGAGCCTGCATGCGAACGAAAAGCAAATAACTTGATTTACTCTCAGGCCCTTTCAGTGGCGTAGGAAGCTATGGAACTTGTAGTGGTGTCTGGGGTACTTTATAGGCCTATAAAAAAAGTAGATGCTGCATTGGCCCAGATCGGACATTGACAATTTCGACTATTTGGTTTCGAGAACCAGTTTATTAAAGTTTGAAAGTGGATCAATTAAACCTACAAACTTGAAAATTAGAAATTAGAACAATGGAAGTTCAGATTCTCCACAATACAAAACGGTTAGAAGAAACAAACAATCGTAAACATGGGCTTCTTATTTTGCTTATATGTAACTATGTTTGTGTACCTGATCTAAGTCCAGACCGTGGTCAGTTATGTCACTAAGCTCCTCCCACTTGACAAGGTATCGCGGTCTCATTGGTTCCAGGAATGGCCGCTTGGCAAAGTCTTCATCGTACAGGAACGCGGCTGCATGTGACGACAAAATATATACCATAACCTAAGAATGGTCTTTCAACTTATTATCATGATGAGGTATACCTGAAGATTATAACTGAGGCAAAACCAACTTCTTGTACCCCTTCCGCCCTCCCCTCCCTACCCCTCCAAAAAAAAAGGTCGACCTCGATTTTCCCCGAAAAAAAAGCTTTAGTACAAACAATGAAAAGCCAAAAATAAAGAAAAAAACAAAGAGTGGACATTGAGCTCCGGGGAATCCCTGGATTACATCCGTTTGAAAATAGTGGCGCCCTACATGAATGCTGTATCTCTGACCGGGCGTATGATTCCGGGTATGATTCCTCTTTGCATTACCCTGCGCAGGGCTATATGTACCATACATTAGGCCAATATATAATGCGATAGGCCTAATCATAACACCGAGTTAAATTCCATTGATTTAACAAGCCTAAATCTAATTTTTCGAACACCATTGAAGTCGATTAACCAGTAGTTAACACTTTGTTGGGACTGTAGTGATACGATTAAGTATATTGAAGACAACAAGATCATTTTTTTAATTCTCCAAAAACGAATGTAACGCTTCTATAAAAGTTCATATGCCTAAAACTACGTGCCTAACAATATCCACCAGTACATTACAGAGCCGTATGTGGACATAAGGATCTTGTATACATGCGTACCACTAGCCCCCTTGTTAAACGAAAGTTTCCTTTGAACTTAACTTTTACATGTGTGTCTATTTTCGACTGTGCAAATTAACTATTCGCCTATGTTTCCTTTTATTATGTTTTTTAAAGGTTAGTACTGCAACCCCGTTGGCCTAACGATAACACCAGCCCTGTATAATTAAAAGGTATATATCCTAAGGAAGATGTAATTTCATGAATTTGTTCCTCGCGAACAAGGTCATTTCCTTTTAAATTTTGCTAGCGAAATGTGGATAATTGCGTGCGGAATCTCGTAAAGTAGCTGCCATTGGTCGGCTTACATGTTATAAACGTGATCATTAGCCATAAAGTCCCACCCAACATACACCTCAACCCCACGACTACCGATATTACCACTGTATTTGGACACATTGTTATGTATTAGGTAACATGTGTTTTACATATATAAACACGATAATATTATAGTTACCACGAATAAATGCTTCTTCGCGTTTCTCATTGTACAGGAAGGTTGCTGCATGTGAGGGAATAAACATAAACATGACTATAAGAATGGTCTTTCAGCCTATTATCCCAGAGAGATAAACGTAACATATTTACATGTGTTATACATGTACATGACAGTGGACACCATAATAGTATAGTTACCGCCAATATCTGCTTCTTCGCGTTTCTCATTGTACAGGAAGGTTGCTGCATATGAGAAGAAAAAAACATAACATGAATAAGAATGGTCCATAACCTATTATCACAATGAGGCAATCGTATATTATTTAATTGTTTGATACATGTTAAACATACGATCATATTATATTTACCAGGAATATCTGCTTCTTCGCGTTTCTCATCGTACAGGAAGGTTGCTGCATGTGAGAACAAATCATAACATGAGCAAGAATGGTTTTTCAGCTATGATCACAGTGAGCTAAACGTATATTATTTACATGTGTTATAGCCTACATGTACAAGACACGATCATATTATAGTTACCGTGGATATCTGCTTTTTCTTGTTTCTCATCGTATCCTTCTTGGGGTTTGCTCAGTTCAATGGCGGCAGTCGGTTGTTCTTTCCAGCTAAACATTATTGAGATAAACCATTAACAAAATTAGAAGTATTGACGAGACGGATAAATGTGTCATGTTGCAGAGAAGGGCAATAGGGAATTAAATAATATAAATAATTACGACAGGACGAAGCCATTTCAAATATTCACATGTTTAATATCGATACCGGCCGACTAGTGCATCCTGCTGCGATGGGACCTTGAAAACAGACCATCGCATCATCGTGGGATCCCCTTACTCTCCAAACGACATGAACTAATTTATAATAGTTGCGTTAAACTCATGCTTGCCTGCAATATTTACAGAGAGAAGTGTATTGAGATGGGGCAACTGACCAAGCATCGTCAAAACCGTAACTAAGGAGACCTCAGAGTTTCGAGCAGATCTTACATGATATAATCAGTTTTTATAACTTCTTATAGTATAAATAATACCATCATACTCACCGACTCCAGTTTGTTAGTCTCGGAATGTTGAAGATAGCATCTTCAACGATAACATAGAGCAAGGGCAAGGCTATGACTAATATATCATAAAGCAGTATCATGGTTTTAACTTTCTGGACTTCGAGATGAAGAAATACAACCAGACCGCTGCATGTGACACTCTGAAGCGAGCATCTTCTGTATGTGCATCTTTGTTTGTGCAAAAAACTTATGGTTTCATCTGTGACGCAATATAGTCATAACTAGCCTATAGTGGAGTGCACGCGCGCATTTGTTTCATGTGTGTATGTTTTGGTTAACAGGGATATGCTACTGCGTCGAATACCGCGTTGTAACACTATCACTGGGTTTTTGTTCTAAGGTTGCGCACAAAGATCATAATTTATCCATATTTTTCCTTATAAATACTATGCTTGGAAAGTGCGCGTGATGCGCGCTTTTTTCCACATGTTTATGCATTTTAACAAGGAATACCGCGTTGTGACTTTATCACATTGTTTCGTGTTCTACAAGGTTGCTGACAAGATACTGATTTATTCGTTACAGAAATATTTCCTAGTGTTAGATGCATGTATTCTACAAACGTTGACATTCACGCTAGCTTCTGAGCAGACTGAGCAGACATAGCTATGTCATTAGAGAGAAATCCACGTTGAGGAACGAAATTGTGACTTCTTATATATGTTGTTGTCTATGCATATTGATAGCCACAGATCCATCGCCATCCCATCGCCTTCGCCATATTCATGATCATCTATCTATGTTATCTCCTTCGAAACGGAATTGAGCTGTAAATGAAAAGCTAGCCATATTCGTCATTTGCTAGAGATGATAAATAGCATCTCACGTATCGACCTATATACATACTCATTCGGAATTAAAGTAGGTTATCATCATATACGGCAGGCCATATCGACTAGTGAAATTGTTAATAATAGTAATTGTATAGTTTTCAAAAGGTCTGTGTCTATTTTGTTCTCGCATGCATATCATGCAATATGTAACTATGTCATTAGAGAGAAAAGCAACGTTGAGGAACGACATTGTAACTTCTTATAATGTTAATGAGAAGCTACCCGTATTCGTCAAGTCGCTAGAGATGATAAATAGCATCACACGTATCGACCTATATACATATTCATCCGGAATAAAAGTAGGTTATGATCATATACGGCAGGCCATATATATCGATTATTGATATTATTAATAATAGTAATTATATTGCTTTCAAAAGGTCTGTGTCTATTTTGTTCTCGCATGTATATATATCATGCAATAAGTAGCTATGTCATTAGAGAGAAAAGCTACGTTTAGGAACGAAATTGTGACTTCTTATATATGTTGTTGCCCATACATATTGGTAGCCACAGATCGGACAGGCCTCACGATAAGGGTGAGGTGGACAAGGAGGGCATGAGTTCATTCATCTTAAGGTCCCTGGTGTGCCCTTGAAAATATGAAGGGACACGAAATATAATGGAAGGGACCGAAAATAAAGATGGAGTGAGAATAGTGCGCTTTGTTTTCATAACACACTTAGGGAAACTTTAGGGTGTAATTCAACATTTTCCTGGTGCCATGGTTGTCTCAGAGCACTCCGAGTCGGACCAGGTTATATATCCGTTTTAGATACAGGATTACAGTACGCTGACAACGTTTCTCTTGCTTAGACGCAATATAGTAATGTATATGCTATCTTACATTGGTATTCATATAAATACTTCAGTTAGGTATAGTGAATCTATATGCACACGTAACCCTTTAACTGATTCACCTTACATTTAATTACATATATGTTGCTTTTAGATTAACATCGTACATACGCTCATGTGACCACATTAGTAACATGCGCGCATTGGAGGTCTTAATAACAGAGTCAATTTCACCAGTTCACCATTGAAATATCGGTCATTGGGTCCTTTTTTTTTGTCATCTCATTTATTCACGATTATTATACATGTATATGGTACATCGATTATATTTAGAGTTCCGATAACAACATAGGTATGTCATCTGAATGATACAAAGGAATTATTTACATAATGCGAAAATTGAATCTGAAATGAGAATTTCTTCTTCTCTTCTTATACCGAAATATACATATACACATCCAGAAAAACAAACCTTCAGTGAATACAAAACTCACGCATACACATACCCACACACACACACGTACGTACATAAACACCCACACACATGTATAGCAATGCACAGTGAGGAATAAAACAACGAAAAACATCAGACATTGTCTATGCTACTACATAAATGTAACAGAAAGGTAGATGATAAGCAGAGGTTAAGTCAAGAGTCGCAAAGTTCAATAATTGAATGAGAAAAACAAGTCCTTAATGCCATGTATTTTCTACGAGCAGAGCTAGTAGAGTTTCGCTTCGAAGCAATGTGCTTTTCAACGTTAAGAATAAATTTCATTTTATAGAAGAAATTATAGCTGTCAGGCTTAACATTGTTTTGTTTACAATTGAAGATGATATGAAGGATAACAAAATTCAATGGGTCGTAACCTGTTACCAGCTTACCGAAGAAAAAAAAATTTTTGAGCAGATAAACTGTCTACCAAAAAAATTATGTTCGCAATCTAAAAGGAAATTAGACGTCACATGACAGGACCAGAATAAATGTTCAATAGTTTCCTCTTTAATATTGCAAAATGTACATAGCGGGGAAGCCACTTTTTTCATTAAATTTAAAAGCCAATTGGTTCCTAAGATGCGGTGTAAGTACCTGAATTGGAAAGAAATATTGTATTTTTGCTTCAGAAAGCGTACGGGAAGGCACTTTAAATATAACTAACCAATCGTCCTGAGAGAAGTCAAAAGTAACGCTCCATTTAGAGCAGGCTTTTGGCGGGAGTGAAATACAATCTATAAAGCGAGGATAGACTACTTGTGACAATTTAGAAATGCTAGACATACGATTGACAAGGTGATCTTGCTGTTCCTCGACACCGTTTTCTAAACTGACGGAATCCGTCCAGCTTCTATAGGAATTGCAGAAATAATACCATGAAAACAAGTAAAAGGATATCTTGATATCTTAAATTTGGTTAGAAAAGCATTGGAGGACAATTGCTTCCCATCTGGCAAAAATATATTCTTAACAAACAGTAAACCGGCAACGTGAAGTTTTTTGTCATAAACATTGGTATTATCAATTCTGATCAAATGCTTATTCCAAAGGATTTGATCACCAAAGTGATCCGACAGTTTTCCTAAAGGTAACTTTACTCCAAGCTATGCAAATTTGCTTAATGAAGATATTTTTGATGTAGGAAATATCCTCGACATGAAAATTATATTTAAAAAGCAACTCTTTTCGAACGGCGAAAGAGAGGAATGAAAAGAGAGCTTCCAATACCAAGTGTTGGCATTATTACAAAAAAAGCTTGGCCCAAGAGGTTTTAAGAGCTTCAACAAAGCTGTGGACATGTATTATTTTTAAACCTCTCTTTTCAATTCTGTTATACATTGTAAGTCTCTTAACTTTGTCAGGATTCCCGTTCCAAATAAATTATAAAAAATACTTTGGATTTTATTAATAAAATATTTTGGGGGTCTAGGCAGAACCTGAAAAAGGAAGGCGAGTTGGCTGATTGCAAAATACTTCACTATTATGTTTCATCTGCCAATAGGTGTGAGATCACGCCCATTCCAAACTCTAAGCTGGTGTTTCAGCCTAGATAGCTTCTGCTCATAGTTCAAGCGAAATAGATCGTCACCATTGTGAATAAAGTTGATACCGAGATACCTAATGGGAGCGTTAGTAATCAAAATATTGAATTCACTGACATGAGCTGGATTATTTGAAATGAAAGGACCCAGGGGAAGAAACTGGGATTTGCTGAAATTAATTTTAAGACCCGGTGCTATTCGAAAATTATCTAAGGTATTCAGCACCTTAACAGTGCTGTTGCAGGTACCGTCTAAGGAGGAAGTGATGTCGTTGGCATACTACAGTACTTTAATTTCCAGGCCAAATATGTTTATCCTCTTGATTGTGTTGTTACAAATAATGTTTTATACCTAAAATATCTGCACATAGAATAAAGAGGTACGGGCTAAGGGGACAACCTTGCCTTAATCCTTTCTGAATAGGAAAGAAACCTGTCAAATGACCATTATTTAGAACACAGGAAGAACTACCAGTGTAGAGTGTTTTGACCCACCGTTGAAAACTGTTCCCATAGTTGAAATAAATAAGAGTGTGGTCGATAAAATCCCAATCGATACAATCAAAAGCTTTTTCAAAATCAATAAAGAACAGAAGACCCGGAATGCTATTTGTGGTAGTGTGATCGATCAAGTCCAGCACAAAATGAATATTTTCCCCAAATAAACTTATTTTTGATAAAACCAATCTGGTTATCCCCAACAGTATTTTGACTACCCGTTTTAACCGGTTAGCTAATGCTTTGGCTCATATCTTGTAGTCAGTGTTAAGGAGACTAATATGTCTATAGTTAGCTACAACCTTATGGTCCTTATCTGTTTTAGGAATTAGAGTAATGACCCCTCTATTTTACTCACAGGAAATGAATGATGATCAAACCAAAATTCATGGAATCGACAGTAAGCTGGCCAAGAAGAGACCATAATCATAATATATGTTCGTGAGTGCCACAGATTTGTACGATTAGTTGCTTCTTTGGCTTCCTATATATATGTCAATAACCAACTTTGGAAGAGCACCGTATGACAATATTCAATGAGCACAACCCATCCTATGGTACATGATGCGATCTGATTAGTTGCAAAGTTTCCATCGTAACAGACTAAATATAATAAGATCGAGTTTAGCATAATACTTTGTTCCCGATAAAATGTTAACTCCCATCATGATGGATCAACCTTATGCATGCCCTCATTTTCAGCACTTGAGGAATTTCAAAAGTGCCTTAAATATTATTCTGAATCATTGTACAGTGTCCTTTTATGAAGTGAGATCCCACACTCAACCTTAATAACTTGACAGTGTGACATTAAACTTGTTTCATAGAAATTGTATTAGCACTCAACAAATGGAGAGTGTCATATAGACAATGCACCACATTCTATACTCCTTGGACTATACTACAGGCATCTGGCACTTAGTGCCAAGGTCAGCCGAGAATATATTATGGAAGTATTCGATAATTCATATGTATGGTAAATGATAGACTTGAACCATCATGTAATAATCTGTGCTAAGAGCAGACGTCATTAAATATGCAGAACATTTTGTTTACTGGCCTTTCAAATAGTGTAGACTGTAGAAAAACAGTCTACTAGTCTTTCAAATAGTGTAGACCTGTAGAAAAACAGTCGATTGATCTTTCCAATAGTGTAGACTGTAGAACAACAGTCGACAAGTCTTTCCAATAGTGTAGACTGTAGAAAAACAGTCTACTAGTCTTTCAAATAGTGTAGACTGTAGAACAACAGTCGACAAAGCTTTCCAATAGTGTAAACTGTAGAAAAACAGTCTACTAGTCTTTCAAATAGTGTAGACTGTAGAACAACAGTCGACTGGTCTTTCCAATAGTGTAGACTGTAGAAAAACAGTCTACTAGTCTTTCAAATAGCTTAGACTGTAGAACAGTCGACTGGTCTTTCCAATAGTGTAGACTGTAGAAACTCCATTTACTAGTCTTTCATATAGTGTATACTGTACAAAAGCAGTCTACTGGTCTTTCATAGTGTAGACTGTAGAAAACCTCATTTTTTTGTGGACTATATCCATTTTGTCCACTCTACCAATCCATGGTGCCTTTGATGAATTAACTGAAATATGTTTAATCGTCCAACATTTTGGGTGAAACAAACTAGTTTTCTTGATTTGATGATTGAGAAGTTTATCCTTCAATTGATTTTAATAATTTCATGGATTCTGTTGATAACAAAAATCTTCCATTAACTGTATGTAGGTAGATCAGATTGACTAGTCAAATTTTTATTTTCAAATAGTTTGGAGAAACTTGATCTTCTGCTTTGTTTGACCTCCTTCCATTCGTCCAAGCTTTGTAAGAATGAATCGAGCAAAACTTCCCCAAATGGCAAGAAAACTCTGTTCCATGCTACCCTTAAGTTGCAAGACCAATTGAAACCTATCGGTAAAATTCTAGATCATTAGCTTAACCTAGTGGATACAATTTCAACAACATCTACTATAAATATCATATTTTTATGATAAATTAAGGTGATATCAAAACCCAAGTAGCAAATTTAGCTTCATATGTGGTCCATCTTGAGATATCATTTCAACCGTTCTTCTCCGAATCTACTTGATCCTCAGATGGCTGCTCTTTTACTACCGGCAAGATATCCTCAGGCTTCGGTAAAACTCCATTCGACAGTTGCTTTTTGAGCTGGAAAGAAAACGCCAATTTCGTAAATGCTTCAATACAGATAACTTAGGAGAGCATAAATTTATATATTTTCTGAGGAACAAGATTAAAACTTTTTTAGTGACATTTAGCTCTGATGAATCTTTGTTTATACATCAGGCAGCGAAGTATAGTTTGCTAGTAACAAGCATAAAGTAGGGAGAAATGTTATGATATGTGCCTGTACCCAGTACAAGATACAAGGAATTGTTCCTACCAGAAAGGTTCTATCCACAATCATATTAACTGATCTATTGTAGGAGATATTGTAGGTTTAACAAGCCTTAATTTATCTGTTTCTTGAAATTCACCAAACTTCTTAAATCCTGAATTTCACCAAACTTCTTGCAAGAATCCAAGATTCACATAATTGCATATATATATACTGCAATGTCCCAAAGAGAAAATGCAAAGTGTTTTGTTTAGCCATGAAAAAGGCAACTAGCAGATAAATAGGCTAGCCAATTAATGACAATAGCACCCCAACAGCAACCAACTAGTTACAATAAATGAAGGTACTGTAGAAATGGTATAATACAGACACTCTGGCATTAAGTATGTAGTAACCTTCTATGGTCGCACAGTAACACAAAGAGGTGACTTTCTTGATTGTACTGCAATCTGTGCTGTTGCTAGAGATTATTCTTTGGGATTTAATAATGTCCACTAGCTTCAAACTGGTACGAGAATGCTGTTAGATGGTGGTGTCACACATATGCGAGAAAGGAACATCATTTAATCCTTTGATTTGAGCCAATGATTGTAGTTCAGCAAAATTTATCCATGTATTCCTCCAAATTCGCCAACCTACCCCCACCCCCACTGTGCAACCCCACACCCTGGAGTCTTTAGGTAATTCTCGCTGACCGATTCTAGCTGTTTTCTTAAATCAAGAACATCCTCCTCCCCTCCACTGTGTCAATCCCCCCCCCTCCTCCCAGCGTTCAGGTCATTCCTGCTTACCGATTCTAGCTGTTTCCTTAAATCAAGAACATCCTTCTCCTTCCCTTCAACCATTTCTTCCAGCAGTTGGTACTTTTCTTTCTTCCTGGCTCTGCACTCCCTGGCACACTGTCGACTCCTCTCCAGTTTGGTTTTCTGATCAATTGCCTTCGAAGCTCTCTTCCCTTTACGGCCTCCCTGTTTCCTCACTTTGCCGCCGAGTGACTACAGATGATTGGGAGAAAAAAGAATATTAAGAAGTCGGTCATGTATTCTACAGTACTTACGTGAGATGTATTACTACCAGAACCAGCAGGATATGGGAGGAGTGAAGTGGTGGGGGCTATGGTAAGAAAAAGCTAGTTACTATGGTAACTATCACATGATGTACTGTAAACAAATATTTCAGTTGCATTTTGAATTTTCTCATCTTCTGAACTTTGCTTTTGTTGGAGAGTAAAACATGCTGCACAGTTACAGATTTAAATATTTTTTTAGCAATTTGTGCTGGACAATACTTGCTGGACTGCTGGACAATACACTGCCTTAACCACAATGCTCTCTAACATCCAATTAAACAACAACTAAATTGAAGTAATTTGATATCTTCAGCAACTAGAAATTTTCAAAACAAAATATTTTTGGCACATCCACAGAATAACTCTTTTTTTAAAGAAAATCCACCAAAGTAAATCATAGGATATATGGTGAGTTTGCAGCCAACCGCAGAAAGTTTTGAATGGTACTTAGTTGTGACAATTTTCTAGAAATGTTTATTTCTTCCCTTGAAATCCATTACAAAGCTTGATAGGATACTCTTTAGTGTTTACGTAATCTGGAGTTCCATAAAGACACCTGCCTCTTGCCGAGTAAAGAAAAATATTTCAACACAAGATGGAGTCAGGCAGTGACTTTCAAAATTTGTGTAAATATTGTCCATATTAGGCATGCGCACATCACTTAGAAATATTATATACTAAACAGAATTCTATAAAAATCTGAATTACGCTCAGCTGTATTTTTCTTTTCTCTCTCTCCAGAATGTGATCAAAGTTAAGAGTATCAGACATCTATTTTATAATTTTTTTGTGAGGATATTAAACCTAACTTTGTAAGATATTTCCTCAGACGCGGCTGGAGAAGAGATCAGCTGATGGTATATGGGGAAACTTTCGAAAATTATCTAAGTCCATTCCTAGTACTCCAGGGGTGGATGCGCGGATGCGCGGATGCGGAGTGTGGGACTTTTCGAAAATTGTCTTAAGTCCTTTCCTATTACTTCCGTGGTGGATGCGGAGTCAAATTGAAATACTTGATGGAATTTTAGAGGGCGTCATACGTGTACGGACATGTACAGACACACAACGCATCCGCGCATCCGGATGCTGGGAAGAGTTAATGAATGGCCCTGTATTCTATAATTGTACCCGGTAGGTCTATTCTGCAATTATTCCAGGGATCAATACTTTACATGTATTTGGTCTTAGTTTACTTATCCTTGGCTCCTTGGTGTCCTATATGGCTAGGTAGAACTTGAATTAAAACATCAAGGCTACTGGTAGTGCTGTACTATAATGTAGGGCTAGACTAGACCAATGCCCCTACTCAATGGTAACCAGGTTTGTCCCTTGCCTGTGTATCATAGTGTACTGGCACCTAAGTTTCTGTTAGCCACTTTCCTTAGGCCTTTAAACGTACTCCTTACCCTTACTGTTGGGTTACCACAAAATAGCATAGGGCTTAGGCCTAGTCTAGTCTACATCATTCTAGCCAGGCCTGTAAGTTAACGTTAGGCTTAACTTTTAACAAGTATAAACAATTATTCTTTTCCCATTCGAAGCGTACGTCGCAATGACGTTATTGTGCTGTCTTACATTTCTGTTATCATCATGGCCATCTACTGGACTTTTCTTGTCATCTTCGTCTCTTTTCGTCATATTTGTTCGATATTTGAGACAAAGAAATTGATGTGTTTGGTTAACTACAATGTACGACCTTTGAACAGTGTTATTGGCTTGTGCTATACTGCACATTACATACCAGTTACTATTGTAATGGTAGGCCCAGTTCAGCTACGATATTCTGACCAAAATACATTGCGCAATGAATTAACTACGCAATAGGTCTCTCTTACGCAATCAATTTCTATGCTCGTACGTGATTGGCTGGATACCGAGAGGACCTTTACGAAAGGGGAAATTCCCGATGTCCATACAGCTGTATGATTGGGCTCCATCAATGGCTGTATAGCGAACACACGCCTTACCGATACATAGCAGGGTACTCAGTGTGGAGCTCTCGCCCATGTTCGTAGTTTTGTGCATGTTTATACCTTAATCCTTACATCGCTTGCAATTATTTGGAAGTTTATATGATTATTTCCGAAAGATATGAAGGTTAACTACCAAATGATTTGCAAATAGAGGCTGCTATTGAGTATGTCGTTAGTCTTGTTAAGAGGCCTAGTATGAAGGGCTACAGCCTAGTGTACCTTTCTTTTTCACAAAGCTATTTTCCCGTATTTATTTGCTGGACAGTCTCTGGACAGTAGTCCAGAGAAAGCCAGCGGCAACGCTTTAGATTTGTATCGGACAGATCCTCGGTCATGTAAAATACAGTGGGCAAGCACATTTGTGGTAGGCAGAAATATGACTCGAAAGAGTATTACAAACGACTTGGCCAAGACTAGCTTGTCGTATACTCCCAAATGGAAACGATTAAAATATCATATAATTTTAGTGGACACGATCTTAGTTAGGTGAAATTAAAGTCATCTGCCATTGGTAGTTTGCCCCAAATCGAGTGGCTGATCCATACTGGGCAAAAATGACACCACATACTTTCAAGCCACACACCTGGAACAGTCATGACATCCTTGTCAATCTTCACACAAGTTTACGCATGGTCATTTTCTTCACCGGCAATTTTACTGGTCATTTTTAATGAGAAAGCAATTCAGATGAAAAGTTTTTTTTTAAACCCTTAGTGGTATCTTATAGTATCTTAGTTCAGTAAAAGGGCAAATTGTGTACATATACAAGGACTCTAATCTTTTGAAAGAGAAATAAACATTATAATATAAATTACGACAGTCGATTAATTTGTATTGATGATGTTAGCCGCCGTTTGTAGGTGATCAGTTCTGTTATAGCTACCTAAGAATTTGGCTGTGGTAGGTATGCCCCAAAACTGCAGCATGTGTCCAGACGTTACAAACTGTGGGGTTCGATATAACCTATATGACTTGAATAATGAAGGCTTAAAATTCGGGACATTTTATATAGTTTTATAGATC
>JAIPMN010042434.1:0-10055 GCA_020650975.1 Apostichopus californicus
ATTTAATTGAGTAAGGGGGGAACTGCGTTTATTGAACCACGTTTCTGTGAAACCAATAATGGAAAAGTCGTTACTTAATAATGATATAAAAGTTGTTATGTCGTTGAAAGTTTTGATAAGACTTCGGCTATTATGATGAAATATCGTGAAACCGGTTTTGTTTGCTAGACATAACTTGTTAAAAGAATCAATATCAAAGTATTTACATGGAGTATGTACCAGATGGTTGACATCGGGATTACTCCGTTCATTGTTTATATTATCAGCGGGTAATGCCATGGCAATTTGAAGTTAAACAAAGAGTTTGGAGCTCTGTGAGCTGTTTTCTTTTCTGACGAGCAATGCGAGTACCCTGTAGTCGCTTTGTTAACAACAAATTCTTTCGGGGAATAGATCCGATTAATTCTAGGACGTTGGCTTTTGCTGGCACGAAGCCAATTGTGACCAGGGGTGGTGGGATGAACATCCCTACAACAATCAATACGATTATAATTGACGTTAAATACCCGTAAAGTACTGTTATGGGAAGAACAACAATGGCGCTTGAAAAACTCAGGATCAGCCCTACATGACATATACAGCACATATACAGCCCTACAACAATCATTAAGATTATAAGTGATGTTAAAGACCCATAAAGCGCTGTTATAGAAAGCACAGCTTTGATGTTTAAAAACACCAGGATCAGTACTACATGGCATATACAGCACTACATAAAATATACACGACACGCTAAAAACTGAACAAGATGAGTGCAAATCTTTGATTTGTTCAGGCATTCTTTAAAAAATACCCGTCGAAAAATTCTGTCTCCTTTTGACTCACAAATTGTGGGTGCTCGTCGGCCATGTGCGTGATCCAATCCCGGGGGGACTTACACGTGAACTTACATGAATTCATGGCACAGGGATACTTTGCAGGTTTCAGCTTAGGGTGGGTTTTGGACGCGTGTTCTATCAATAAATCATACCTGGAAAATTTTTCCGAAGTGAAAGCTTGACCTTGATCTCTCCAATCTCTTGACTGACTCAGGTTGAGAAGCACTTTTTCTCTTTGTTCTTGAGCTGGGACGGGAAGAGTTAGCTTCAACACTGACCTCTTGTCAATTCATGAAATTCATCAATTCATGAAATTGGCTAAGTCAATATTAATTTCTAGTAATGAGTGTAACGTTTTGAAAATGTCAACTGGTTTGTTGTTGCAATGTAATTTAATCTAATGTTATGTAATATGATGTTGTGTAATGTAATGTTATGAAATGCTAATGTAATATATAATACAGTGCAACACAAGACAATACAATGCAACACAATACAATGCAATACAATGCAACACAATGGAACAATATAATACAAAGCAACATAATACAATGCAACACAAGACAGTACAATGCAATGCAATACCAAACAATACAATGAAACACAATAAAATGCAACACAATGGAACAATATAATACAAAGCAACATAATACAATGCAACACAAGACAGTACAGTACAATGCAATGCAATACCAAACAATACAATGAAACACAATACAATGCAACACAATGGAACAATATAATACAAAGCAACACATAATACAATGCAACACAAGACAGTACACTGCAATACAAAACAATACAATGAAACACAATACAATGCAACACAATGGAACAATATAATACAAAGCAACATAATACAATGCAGCACAAGACAGTGCAATGCAATACAATACAAAACAATACAATGAAACAATACAATGCAACACAATACAATACAATGCAACACAATGGAACAATATAATACAATGCAACACATAATGCAACACGAGACAGTACAATGCAATACAAAACAATACAATGAAACAATACAATGCAACACAATACAATACAATACAAAATAGCTTTAAATGCTGTACAGTGTTAATTGTTTTCATTTTAAATAACTGAAATGTTTCAGGAGGGATTCTAAAAGTATAAACCTTTGCAAACTCTGTCTGCTTAGGCCAGTCTTAGACAGGATATGTGTCAAAACGGATTTTTCAATGATGGTCCGTCAATTCTGTAATTCTCTCTTCCTGAGTTTAACTTGTCAGGTTCCTTTCTGTAATCTTTTCTCTCAAAGCTTTAAACTTTCTGAAATATGTCTTCTTTTGGTCGCAAAATATACGATGAAAAGTTTGTGCAGGTCAAAAGGAAGAGATTAATCAAATCCATTCATATGATGAACATTTATCTATCTTCGTTATTCAGGATCTACTTTTTTCGTGCAGAAAAAGTATTAAAATAACGAGGGAAAAAAAGTGTAAATCACTCAAATTAGTGATCTCGATTACAGGACTGAAAATTGTATGAATTATTCTCTGGTGGGATCTTGACCACAAAAGATAAAATGAACAATTACAAAAAAAACTAAAACAAAAACTATTTTTAGTTCTTGAAATAAAAAGCACTGTGTAATTCAGTTACATGGTAATTTATATGCTAAAGAAAGAAACACCATTACCGTATGAGCAAAGAACAAACAGCTTTTTGATTGTTTTTTAAGAAAAAGTTTCTCAGTTCATTTTAAGCCTATATGATCTACTTATGGTGGATTTGAAATATGATTTTCATTGGCATCTGAATGCACCTTTGTAAAGCATAGAAGTTATATCTATCAGAAATTTTAGAGTTTTTTTTATCTTTGCTTACAATCTCTATAAATGTACCATTCTTTTAGATTTAAATTTATATATAATCTTTAAAGGGATCGACCCACACCTGTGAGCCCTGCCCCTCTCACTTTGTCACCCACAAAGGATTTGTAATATGTTCTAATGTCAAGGAAAACATTGAAGAAAAATTAATTTGCAGATAATAAATCAATTTGGTTCATTTAGTCCTGGTTAGATTTAAGAAAACACTGGTAAGACCATCTGTGAAGCATTTTGACTAAAGTAAATTTCAGGGATTGCTTACATATTTTACATTATTTACCATAAAAATTTGAAATTGGTAATCCTGATTGAAATGGGATTGTGAATTTGTCATATTAATAGATGAATAATAATTAATCGAATTGGTTGACTTGATGATTTCATGTTTAATTCCTTAATGCCAGCAAACATATTCATACATGGTCCAGGAGGGCTACCTTTAGCTGCTGTTGATGAACATTTGGTGTCAGAAGTTGTCCCACTATTAAGACATGTTTTCAATGTAGAGTGTCTTGGATTACAGATAAAAGACATCCACCATCGAGCTACAGGTAAATTTCTGCCATTTTTTCACTTTATATTCCACTTACAGATCAATGGTTGTGCAGTATTGCACAATTATTAATGATTGGATAATCAAATCTGGATAATCCAGGACCCAGATCATCCCAAGTGTTAACATGGTTTGGTCAGACTAATACAGAGTCACAATCCAATAGAACTGTAGCTGTAATTGTAATAGTTGATGGCTACAAACTATCAAAGCTATGGTATGTTGAAAGACCCCTCCATCCCCCCCCCCCGCCCCTCATGAGGACCAAAATATTTCAGAAGTAGACTCATAGTTTGTTGCAATGGAGTGGCAGTATCGACACGATGGATCAAATCTCCCTCAATAAATATTTGGCTTCAGTGTTCACGGTTTGGACTAGCATGCACGGTTTGGACTACATAGTTGAATTCAGACAACCTTCACTGATGCTATTGATGGTGGGGTATCCCCATGTTGGCTAATGCAACAGTAACTCGGTTTGAATGTTGTTTAATCGATAGGAGCAGTTGTACCAGATGTGACTTTCACTGCATCCATCAATATACAAAGAACCTCGGCCAGGAAGGAGAAACTGCCGACTTATTTTGTCCTTGTCCTCCATTTTGTTTGTCATCCAAGTCACCAAGAAAACCTATCCAGATTGTCCATGAATGGTGAGGAAGAGTTTGCATTTAATTGAAATCTTTTCCTTACATTTTTGATCAATGTCGGTACAAAAGTTATTATTGATGTGACATACAGTGTTGCAGCCTTGCTAACGGTCACTCCCAGGTTGCGACAATGTATTTAACCGTAACCGTCACTGGAGTAAAACATGAATAGCAATTGGAGGGAGGTTTGGGTTCACAGTACTTAACCTGCTTACATCATGTTACAGAATTCAGGGCAAATGTTTTAAAAAAAAAAATTTCTGGTTGTCCCTCGGCCAAATAGCAAAGACCAGTATGTACATTGTAGGAGAGATGTGTAGGTTGGTGAAGAGACCAGTCACTTTGGGGGGTGATAACAATTCATTGGTTTACCTGTTTGAAGGTATTTATAGTTACAATGTCCTGTCTGACAGAAGACCTCCAAAGTTTGATTTTGGTTGTCAGAACAACAGTTTGGTTGCCTCCAATGACCGTTAATAATTTGCCCTGATTTGTAGAACAGGGGTCTATTTCATAAATGTTAGGAATATTCCTATCTTGGACTAAAGAAAAAAAATTGTTCCTAAGTTTTTTAAAGACAACATTTATTTAGGAACATTCCTTAGTAACTTTTATGAAATAGAGCCCGGGACAATATGGGCCTCATTCCATAAATGTACTCGTGAAATCATTCATCTGCAAAAACACCTTTGTTGGTGGTTTTTACTTTATGAACTATGAGACAGACAGTATTTTATGTGCAATTTACAAAACAGCAACACTAGTTTATATTTGACATTTGGATTGGATCCATCTTCATTGGTTGAAAGTTGCTTGCTGGTGATGACATTTATAAACATGTCAGCTTTCAGGGTGGTCATAGCATGGGTTTGGGTTTCTTGTTTAAAAGTGGTTAATAACGGCAGGGGATTGGTCTCCCTCTTCAAGATTCAAGATGTATTTTTTAATTTTTTTGAACAGAAAGCAGAATTAGAGAGAACAATTTATTTAATACAAACCAGGAGGAAGCTTATATAAGGCCTAGATGGAGAAACAAAATGCTTTAAGTTTCTGAACAGAAAGTTGAGGAGCTGGTCTCATAAAAGCAGAGCTTGTGCAAGTAGTCCCCCATGAAAGAACACAAAAAGTGGCAGGGGGAGGGGAGGGGGGTTAAGGGACTGTTCGAAAGCCTCACTGTACTTGGTTGCATTTTGCATCATAGCTACTTATTTATTAAGTCCATTGCTTGCTGTATTAATGAATCAAATGTATCAATTAATAGCCAAGGCTACTTTGCATACAAGGGTCAGGGCTGAAACTGTTTTTATCTTTAACCGTTGAGGTTTCATCAGCTAGTTCAATGTTTGAACAGATCCTTCCAGTAGCAGGCGCGTAGCCAAGGGGGGGGGGGCGAAGGGGCGACTGCCCCCTTTTTTTTTAAGATATCGCTAGTAATTTCAAAATAAAAAATGCTTAGATGCAACTTACAAGGCCTGGGAAGTGCCATTTCCAGCAATCTGGGGGGCAGTTTCGGCCAAAATTTCCATGTACGCTTCGCGCCAACTCATGGTGGTGCTACGCTTAGATAGTTTGCCTACAGACTTCGCCCCTCCCTAGGCAAATTCCTCGCTACGCCCTTGTCCAGTAGTATAAGTAAGTTGGTCAGAATATAATTGTGACTGCAACTAGTTATGTACTTTAAATGTTTGTCTTGGAAATCTGTCTAATATGGTTATTCCATTACAATGGAAGTGTTTGTGATATACATTTGGGTAACTGCACATGTATGTTGTCAATTGCGAGAACTGCAGTTCCTATAGTTAATGAGGTGACTTTACATTTATATATAAGGTCACATTCGTCCTTCCAAGTGACACCATTTCCCAAAAGAGGTTTTAAGAACATTCGCCTAGTGGTACAAGTGTCACTGCTTGGCATGTATGTGTTTTAGATCCTCCTGCAAGCAGGAACTCGCGAAGAAGCCCATTGGCTTATCAAAGCCCCAAGCTGACCGAAGTCAGTCTCTTACATTCATATTTAACGTCCATGATTATGAATTGTCAATTGTCAACAACTCTGTAACTGGACAACATACATTAATCTTGGAGTGAATCGAACCGGGGACCTTATGATTGGAAGGCACCGGCGTTAACCACTGAGCTAACATGTAGCAACATGAAAAGCATGTCAGAACATGAATAAACTTAAAGTGATATCCTGTTACACTTCCTGCAAACTGGTATCAAAGTTTCCTTTTCATTCGACTTAACAGATATTTTGCCTGCTACGTCCAAGAGTTTTGCTCATTACCTTCGGGACAATGTCACTTTCTTACGGAACCACATTTCTGAGCTGGTAATATCAATTTTGGAGATGAATTGGCCAGAAAGTTTCAAGCAAAGACAGGTAATTTAAAGAATTAGAAAGAATTTAGTGTCAGTCTATTAGGTATATGAAAAAACTCCATAATTGTTTCATCGCCACAGTCCTATTTCGGGGATTTTTCATCCTATGATTCAGGAGAAGTGAACTTTTGAACCTCGTGCGAACTTAATCTAATATATTTTGAACAGTGGAGAACGATGAGTGGCTGTGACGTAATTGCGGCACTTCAGGAAAGTTGACATTTCTGAAAGTGAACTAGCAATTTAGATGAAGATGAAATTGCAAGTTAGCAATCTTTTGGAGAGTTAAAACGTTCCAGAATTCCCTAACTAGGTTTCTTCATAATATGTTGTTCCGGTATTTGTTATTTGACAGATTTTTTATTCACAGCCGTATGCAAAGTCTGTACACATTCCTGTGTATTGTCTTAAGGCCAAGCTTAGAGTGAGATCTGATCGAGTCTGACCAATGTGCCGCACTGACGTCACGTCTCGACATAAGTCTGGCAGGACGGCCAACAAGCACTCTTATCACAGAAACTAATATTCATCACAGGGCAAGGCTTAGGGCGATACAAAGACAAAAAAATATTATGACCGGGAAGGACTGGATCCCATTTTTTACTTAAAAAATTCCTTTAACATGAAATTAGACAGAGCCATTCCCCCTCCCCCCCCCCCTTCTTTTAAGTCAGTCATGGAGAGAGAGGGGGCTAGGTTGCAGTGTCAAGGTTGTAGTGTGACACTGTGACAGTACAGCGAGAATCCTACATTTATAAAGGGATATCCCCTATGAAGGTGAAGTGTTAATTAAGCATCTTTCTCAGATTATCTTGGTACATACTTAAAATCCTGTAACAGTTAGATACTTTATCTCAACTAGTCTAATGTCTATTACAAATTTAGAAGAAAAAAATTAAAACCACATCAATTTTCAAATTTTTCACTTTGTGTTTTACATGTGAATTAATACTCCTTACTTGGAAATGAGTTTTGGTATTAAACCAGGTGTTGAGAAACAACAAATGAAAGCATCAAGCCCTTGCTCATTAACTTTCATTTGATGCAAATATCTAAGAAATTTGTCTACATAATTTGATCAATTGCTTTCAATCATTGTGAGCACTGCTCGGTGGGATTATAACTAGATTGCTGACCAATTAAACACAAGGAGCTGCTTTAAAGCTGAATGTAATGAGCTGGCTACCTTCAAGGTATTTAACCAATAATTTTCATGTCTCTAGTTGAGTCCCTAATAAATATTAATATCTCTATAAGGAAGAACAGGACAAACTTAAAACAAAAGTACTTCACTTTTGAAATTTAGTGGTTCAAGTCACAACTCGTTACACTGAAAAGAATTTTATCCACTTTCTGTGAAAATCAAACGTGTGCCTGCGACAACAAACAATCATTTCATTAATTTTATTTTTTATTTTGTTTTCACAATGTACACATATGGAAATATATCAAATAATGTGTACGCCGGGATGTGTATATACATTGTGTAAGGAAGTAATCTAAAAACTTATCTTTGTAGGCTTGCCTAGTAGGTCTCCTGCTTTAACAGAGTAAATCTAAATAACATACAAACAACAAAATCCTGAGAAAAAACAAATTAACAGCGATCTAGGAAAGTAGGAAATGATCATCAATTAAGGAGTGACACTAATTAAGGAGTGACACTAATTAAGGAGTGACACTAATAGTGTTACACTTTATTTTGTTTTCCCTTTCTTGTTCACCCAGTTTTTCTTATACTGTACTTTCATGTCCAGCTTCAGAGCACTCGTACTGACAGTATAAGCAGTATGAATATTATGTTTTCTGTCAGATTAAAGGTTAGGAACTGTTCATACTGTCAATACGAGTGCTTTGAAGCATGATCTTGGGGAGAATAGTTAAGAGAGGTATGAAAATCTGTTGAGCTGGAAATATTAACATATTGTAGAAGGAATTGACTGTGTATATCACCCAGAGTTGTGTAGATTATGTTTCTCTACTTTGATATCGTCGACATGTCATATAATACAAACATGTTTTCAATGGCTCATCTAAAAAAAATTCTTTCTTTAACTCTTTCATAACTTACCTCTGATTTCATCCTCTTTAATACTTTTTTTTCAAAAAATATTACTGCATGTCAATATTTCATCTCATTGACAGAGGGAGGACACTTTGAAGAAAGCTGTCCCGACTGTTGTTGACGCTATAACCACAATCATCTCCAACAGCACCAACGAGAACTTTAGGAGAAACTGCCTCGCTTATGCAGGGGTAAGTTTGTGGCCCTCAAAGTGCCATCTGTTCATTTTTGAGGGGAGGGGTGGGGGGGGGGTGTAAGAGAAGCAAAAAAAGTACCAGTAAATTTATCTATATCTTCTTTACGATATTTATGGATTTGTTTCCTCTCTCTCTCTCGTTCTTGATCATTCTGTTGCAACAGATTGCAGTGTACTCACATTTTACATCTAAAATCAACATTTTGTTTCCCCTTGGAATTATATCTTTTATTACAGGCCAATAGTACGCAGGAAGTAGCAGAGTTTTTAACAAACAGCTTAACTCGAATAACAGAGGGAAATTATCACCCTGGAGAAGATTTTGACATGTCTTTTGTAAGTTTGGCGATTTAACATTTTTACCCAAAAGGATGTGACTTAATAGGTCATTTTAACTGGCTACCTTTTACAGCTTGCTGAGAAAGTTTGGAAAAAAAAGAAGTATTTAAAAAAAAACTAGCTGGGAGTTTCTGATCATCCAAATTATTATTAAGTTATTAGAGGGGCTGTGGGAGGGGGGGGGGGGTTGCTGTGGTGGGATTGGGGTTGTGGATTAGTATTATAATTAAATATCTTAATGAACCATTTTTACTATAAGGCCTATTACTTGTCGAAGAAATTGACAGGGTCAGTATAAACTTAGTGCAGGTCTTTATGAGTAGAGTTACTTTTAATAGAGACCTCATTTGTTTATAAGAAGAGACAAGTGGAGTTCAAATGAGAAGACATGAGTGGAGTTATAGCACATAGTTCATTTCATCTAAGAGGCCATAGTTATAGTTGTCTAAGAAGGGAAGTTTTGTACAAGATTCAACAAGACATTTCTGAGTCGACTTCCCAATAACTGTCCGTTCTCTCTCAGAGGTTTCATACATGTCTCAGCAAGGGATACGCACTGTTCAAAGCTGATGAGACATTTAAGAGTAAAGTTAAGTCATAATGGCCCTTTCTCAATATTCAAGAGGCATCAGAGGTGTTCAAAAAAGGACAATTGTCTCTTGAGCTGACAAGACATTTTTGAGCAGGGTTGTCATAATGCCCCTTTCTCAATATTCAAGAGGCATCAGAGGTGTTCAAAAAAGGACAATTGTCTCTTGAGCTGACAAGACATTTATGAGCAGGGTTGTCATAATGACCCTTTCTCAATATTCAAGAGGCATCAGAGGTGTTCAAAAATGACAATTGTCTCTTGAGCTGACAAGACATTTATGAGCAGGGTTAGTCATAATGGCCCTTTCTCAGTATTCAAGAGGCATCAGAGGTGTTCAAAAGAGGACAATTGTCTCTTGAGCTGACAAGACATTTATGAGCAGGGTTAGTCATAATGGCCCTTTCTCAGTATTCAAGAGGCATCATAGGTGTTCAAGAAAGGACAATTGTCTCTTGAGCTGACAAGACATTTATGAGCAGGGTTAGTCATGATGGCCCTTTCTCAGTATTCAAGAGGCATCAGAGGTGTTCAAAAGAGGACAATTGTCTCTTGAGCTGACAAGACATTTATGAGCAGGGTTAGTCATAATGGCCCTTTCT
>JAIPMN010042438.1:0-12105 GCA_020650975.1 Apostichopus californicus
CACCGAGACAGGAAACCAGATGTGATTTTGATTGTGCTCAGTATTTGTATCATCACCTAAGGTCCAAAAAACATGTCATCATTTTCTTCAAATATATCCAGTATGAGGATACTTTTTGAATGAAGTTTAGTTTTGGCGTTGGGGTGATTTTCAAATGTAACGTGAGTAACCGACACTTTCATGTACCTATATCCTACAAGAAACAAGATAATCAAATTGTGTTTTCGCAAGTGTTCAGGTACATTTGTTACCCTATCAATGCATAGAGAGCAGTCATTCAAATTAATGAATGGTGGAAATATCAGACCATTTGTGAGCCAAAGTCTTCAAAAATGTAACGTGAGTAACCGTGGAATTGCCCATATACTGTACTTGACTCGGATGAACATCATGAAAGGATGCATGCATTGTACATGTACAGTGCATGCATGTGGAAGTAGACTGTGCCTGCTGGGGGTTGCAACTCTAGTTAGGGTCTTGAAAATATTTTGGAGGGTCTCTGAGAAATTTGGAAAGGAAAACATTGCCAATATTTGTGGAAAAATCTTGAACAGTAGCTATTTCAAAAGTTGCAAGATATAATGCCATGATGCAACTAAGCAACTTTAATCAAATCAAAAAGTATTTCAAAGGAGATAAGAATGTCTCCTCCTCATTAGAGCCCTTCTCTCTTTTCACTCCTTTACCATCCCCAATTCAACTTTAATAGAGAAAACAAAGACAATTTGACTTGTTTGTTGTATATATAGTTTGCATGGTAGAATCCTACTATTACAGTGGTTCCATTATATTTTACTGCAGATATCTCCATGACAACCGAGTTATTAAGAGAAGAGTTAGTTGACTTGCATACATATACTCAGTTCCTCCTCTTCTATACAGTGTGACAAGGATTTACCAAACAGTGAGACTTAGTAATTATTAACAAATAATATCATCAAGCCAAGCCAGTGCATATTGTATTATCACTCAGACTCAAAGTAAATCATGTAAAGTCAACATAATATTACTGTTTGTTATTGATACATCAAACTATTTGCTGAATTATTTAGTCTCATGTTTAAATTTTTTTTTTTAAATACTCAAATGGATGGCTTTCATGTCATCATAACTGAGATTTGGCAGGAATGTTACAGTAACTGTTTAAGATACTCATAAGTCAAGTACACAAGATGTCCAATCATGTACACAGAGGGGGGTGTCTGTGCTAATTAACAAACAAATAAGTTAACAATTTATAGTTTAGACACATGGCCATACTCAAAGGATATTATTCAGGCATATTGGAGAGAATTTAAGTAATTCCCTCCGAATGAAGTACAGCAATTTCAAACAGCTTTGATGTCACTAAACGTTTTAATTGGTTTGGTGAAGTATGTAGGTAAGAAAGCACAAACAATCACAAACTATCAGGCCTCATGATTCCTTGCCTTATAAGTTTATATATATGGAATCCCCTGATTGACAGAGCAACTGAGGTAAATAGGATTAATATTTGGCATAACTTTCTTTCTAATAGGGTTGTGAATGAGTGGATTGGTTTGCCTGAGAAAGTTGTACTTGCAAGTAGTGTCAATGGGTTTAAGAATGCTTTGGACAAGCACTTTAAGCATTGAAATGGGGTCTGAGTGTTTGTGTCTTCATTTTTTTTTTCTCCTATAGGGTCCTTGATGGGGACTTGAGTGTCCCTCCTGATCCTTTTTTTCTACTAAACTAAATGTGTCCTAAAGTCAAGTATCAGAACATTAGAAAAGAGAGTTCCAGATAACTTTGACCATCCCTGGCTTTCAGCTGCATATTATGAGTGATCAACATTTTTTTTTCTGAAATATAAAGCTGGGACTTA
Organism: Apostichopus californicus; assembly: GCA_020650975.1. Classification (NCBI taxonomy): domain Eukaryota; kingdom Metazoa; phylum Echinodermata; class Holothuroidea; order Aspidochirotida; family Stichopodidae; genus Apostichopus; species Apostichopus californicus. The sequence goes on from JAIPMN010042438.1 coordinate 1,847, forward strand.
CATTAGATTTCAGAAATGGTGACCAATATGGCAAAACGTACAAGTTGCTCCACGTGTGAAACGTGGCAGCCCACTAGTCCATGTACAATGTTACATAGGTTAAGAATGCGGCACTCTGAACTCCTCCTCAACACAGGTTTACAGGGAAATCATTATTGTGACCTGTGCAAGTACTTTATAGAGGAAGGTATTAAAACTGTCAGTATTTGTTTCAAATGCCTAAATACAGGTAGTACACATTATGGAACAACAATCACCACACTGTATTTTTCACCAATTCTGTAGTTGGGTAAGTTATTTAACTTTTGCTTTGACCACTGACCATCTCAAATGACTTTTGACCTCTGCGGAAACATAAGGGACCTTGTACGCAATTGGATGGATCCACGTAAATGCAAGCTTTCAACTTTGAGTTTGAGAGCTTACCAGGTTTTCAGACTTTGACATCTGTTGATTTCAAATGATCTTTGAACTGCAGAAAACAAAGTGGTTCTTGTACTCAATACTGTGCATCCACATACCAAGTATGAAGTAAATCCAAGCTTTCCTTTTAAGTCAGAGAGTTTATAAGGTTTTCAGACATTCACCTCTGTGACCTAAAAAGACCTTTATACTCAGAAAACAATACATTTCTACTCAGTAAGGTACATCTATAAATATAGTATATACTGTACTACATATGGAGTTCCTCCAACCTCTACTTTTTGAGTTAACATGTTAACAAGGTTTTCTGAATTTGACCTCTGCTAACTTCACATGACCTTCCACCTCCACAGCAACCAACGAGACCCAATATGGTGCATCCACATACTAAATGTGAAGTTCATCCACCTTGTTTGTGAGTTTCATGTTTACAAGGTTTTCAGACTTTGACCTCAAGTGACCTTTGACCTCAACAGAACACAGTAGGTTTCTTCTACTATATATATGGTGCATCTACATACCAAATATGAAGTTAAACCACCATATAGAGTTTGAGTTGTCATGTTTACAAGCCAAGGCATCACACACATACAGGCCATCACAATCGCATAGATTCCTTTTGCCTCTGGCAAGGAATCAATTAAAAATCCTTTGTCTACCAACTGAGAAATCCAGTACAACTTGGTGGTAATTCCTATTTACCAATTCCTTGTTGGTGAAGGGGATGGATGGATGGGGGCGGGGGTAAGGCTGATCAGGAGCCCCACCTTGCATACCATGAAACCAGGAATTATACTCCACTTATCACTTGATATGATACAACCCAGAAAGTGACAGTGACCAGATTTCAACAGAAATTTGGCTATGTATTAATACTTTATTTGGCTCTGCACATAACAAAGTTTTATCCTTCTTTTTCAGCATCTGAGAACAATGAAGTACAAAATCTTAAAAAGCTTTGTACTGAGCTTACTGTATGTACTTTAAATTAATACTGTTAACAGTTGTTTGCAAGTGAGGCAGTTAACTTGAATAAAGGCTTGATATCATTCAAAACCTTGTTTTCTAATCATAAAGACATATTTTGGCAATTTATATTGTTTCTTCCTAGTGTTTGAATATTACTGTTTCAGTGCCGTTGTAAGGATGTAGCCTGCAGTATGCACCTGCAGTATGAATTTCTTCTCAATGGATCAACATGGTCATGACCGCAAGCCTGGGTGTACATGGTAGTCTAAGCAAGTTGGTGGGAAGTATGTGGCACTGAGCGAGTGACCAGATTGTCTTCTACTCACGAGGGTTGGGTTATGCTGTTCGTATGCGTCAAATCTCTCTCTTTTCTTTCTTATAAATTTAGATATCAAAGGAAGTCTTTATCATACAACATACCCTCTATAGAGTCTCATGTACTCCTCCTGCCATGTTTTGGTTACAATTACCCTTCTGTTTTTGTCTTTACATTAATTCTTCAATAAGTTCACATAACGAAGTAATAGTTTCACAATAACTACACAACTATCAAAGATTTTAATTAAGCAAGGGCAAAGTACTTTTTTAGCTAAAGACTAAATACAGACAGAGATCTTCAAAACTGCCAGAAAAATAAGTTGCTGAGTCACATTTTCATAAAATCTATTTTTAGGCAACTAATGTGAGCTAGATGCTCTTACACAAATGATTTGATTGAATCATTGAATATTAATGTGAAATGATATGATTCGGGGCCAAAATAACATTGAAATCGTGACTTCCTACTTTCCTAGCCCAGGAACTATTAATAACGCTTCAACGGACCAAATTAAATCATTATATGAACAGAACATTGTCTGGTGAAATAGAAGCTTCTTTCATCAGAGAAACTATGCTGAGGTCAGGAATCTCAGAACACTGCAAAAACGATATTCAAGTGCTCTTGTGTTAGATTCCTTTATCGAAAGATTTCGCAAAAGGTTTTGAGACCCTGGTGTGTATTCAGTATAGCAATGGCATGAAATCACCTGAAATTAATAAAAAAAACTTCAAAATCTGCTTACAGTACAACAATAAACAACGTCAAACCATGATTTTTTTCCCTTTACTGTGCTTTTCAAGATATTGAGCCTGAATTTCACCTGACCAAGTACAACAAAACTAATTATCAAAGTTAGATACAGAAGTTATTTTTTATTATTAGCAAATACTTTAATGGTTCAACAAAGACAATTTTGTCGCCCAGCAAGCTTTATCATATTTGTATTGATTATATGTGATTACAATATGCAAAATATTTTTTTTCTCAAAATTTGTGACTTTTTGCATCCTCATTTGAAAGACGCCCCTCGACTAGTCACTTAGTCTAGACAATGATCTCACAGATTTATGATTGATCCTAGTAAAATAAACTTGTACAAACTGAGACAGTTGTAACTAAAGTACTATACTGTATATATACTGTACTATCTACTGTAGTATTGTACTACTCTATCTCTATTCAACTTTCCATTCAGCTGCTGAAATTCAATGAAACGGGGCAATTGTTCAACAAGTTTCTGCTCAACAAAGAATTCTATGATTTCATTGTCTTATCAATTACCGTAATCAATATATCCATGAATATAATTAACAATATATACAAATGATCTGTTTTAGTTTCTACAAATTGTATGGACTTTCCTTTGAAGCTTGTTGGCTATATATAGATATCTTACTGCTTGAATCAAATTTCCCAAGTGCTCAAGGGACAATATGATATCTGTGATGTACAGCATACTACCGAGTACAGAAGGCTTCAATGTGTGTTGTAACATTCATGTCTAGCCTGATGTTAATAACGAGATCTACTTTTCTTTTCGTTATTGCTAGTAGACATCTGTAGGATACTGTAATAGCAACTTACAATTGTATACTAAAATCCATTCCTGAAACTTTCTATAAACAAGAACTGATAATTAAACCTCTTGTTACACTTGGGCTGTTGGCCAGATATTGACATGAAAAAGAACTGTTTCATTCTGAAGTGAGCTAGTCTAGAAGTTATTTCTTCGTAGTTATAATTAGCTTCAAAACCACACACTGATCTGAAATGTGTCAGAAATACTTTCAGATGATACCAGCCAGTGAGGTAAAAGAATAAAAAGAACCTAGATGACTTCTGTGGAAGACCATACAGTTACTCTAATTTACTTTTACTGCTATATTTATGCAAAATGGTGGCAACGTTTGAGCTACGAAAGCAGATGAATTATCCAGATCCATTCTGTATTTTGTGAGATTCTGGTAATGTAGACCAGTTCCAATTACATGATGGGAAGGGAAGAGGATAATCCTGGCCGGTCCCACCTCAACCCTTCCCCATTAACGACCACCATCCCATTTACGACCACCTTCACATGTATGACCACCTTCCCATTTACGACCACCACCCTACGTTAGAACAGTTTCGATTTTACTTGACCATCGGTTCACGTAGAATGCTTCTCCACTCTCAGACTGTAGGTAGCAGCCTTAGCAGTTGATTTGAATATATATCTAGACACCTGCTTAAAAGCTGTTAAAACCACACTTGAAGCATATAAGACAGGGATTGGAGCCAAACATTAAAAGTGAATATCTTTGTAGGTATTGAAACAAGAGAGAGGCGTAGTAGCTCGATATAGAATAACATAAAACACACTGCTATAGAACACCAAAGCAAACACTGTCAAACACATTTATGGTATCTGTAGGTGTGTTTGATTTACGGTATATATGTACAGTACTGTGTGTGATAGCACAGGTGGTCTGATATATTTCGCTTTTGAGTCAATAATGAACCCAGATTCCATACACTCTAGGTTTACATACAGCCGTTAGCCATCCTCCAATACTATAGACTGTGGAATAAACGGTGTGACCATAAAAAACAAATTTTAACTGAATAGAACAAAACCACAAAGGGTTTTAAACTGGAGAGTCAAAAGGCTAAGTGGTTCTATTCAGGACTATTAAATATTGTTGTTTATTGACCATTGCTGACTTTCAAGGAATCAGCATTATGCTTTAATACTAATGTGGATCACATAACAGCCCTGTATGAATCACTAATTAGATAATACATTTCTGATCATTGGTTTTCACGGATAAACCCATAGACAAATGTGACTCCATCTGTACCACAAGCCAGGGCTTGACAACCCTATGTGCTGGATGCAGGCATTCCTTGCACCCCTTGCTATTGACTATTGCTATTGACTATTGAGCCTTTACCAACTTTAAGCTACATTGCTGCCTAAATATATACATATATATACATATATAGTTGATATAAGCTACTGTAATAGAAAATTATCGTTTCAGGAGTACATGTACTGGTTTTGATCGAATCAGAACACAATGCAAACTTGGAATAGAAAACACCAGAGTATAAACTGTATTGATTCATCTTCAATTCTTGAGAAAAAAAGATGAGACACCTTTAGAGATATTAATATAAACAAATCTGGGTAAACAAGCTGTGGAATCCTCATTCAAGTCTATTCTATATGCAAGGTTGTTACAGAATCCCATAAACTGTTCTCCTGCTACTGCACCACGATATTGTGATAAGTGGCCAGCATTGGTTCTGTAGTTGACAAAGAACTCTACATCAAGTTCAAAGTTCATCCAAAGTAGCTCTTTTGAAGTCATTGTGCAAACTACCTACACTCTGAACTCAAAACAAAATATAGCTCCTGGTTAAGTAACAAATTTACAAGGCTTTTAAAACTTTGACCTTTGGTGACTTCAACTGACCTTTGCCCTCCACAGGAAAACTAGAGGTTTTGCACTTACTAAAGCGGTTCCAAGTACCAAAGTATCAAGTTCAGCCAGTGTATACTATTTGAGTTATAAGTGTTTATGTACGCAAGTATCACACACACACAGGCTTGATGTAGTAGATTGACAACCCCACCCCCCCCACCCCACCCCCATTTACACTAGAGACATGTAACGAGAACCACTGTAATTGTTATGATAGAATGAAGTCAGACTTACCTGTTGATATTCTTCCTCTGGCACTATGAATTCTGGGGCAGTGATTTGGTTTCTCGGGAGTCGCGGTTGCCTCGCTGGTAATTCCACAACCTTCTCCTCTTCTAATGACGATTTATTGTTAAACCTTTCATTTTGTTCCACGCTAGAATCATAACCTATTGTCTGTGGTTCAGTTCTTTCAAATTCCTTCTGAAATGGAACCAATTTATCGTTTCCATTGCTATCATTTTGATGGTTCAGTTGGTTTTCACCTTGTGGTACTTTCCTTGGTAAGTAATTATCGTCTCTGTGCATCCCAATGGACGATTCCACTGCAACCTTGCGTTTTCTTCCCTGCAATGGTTCTTCTTCTAACATGAATTCTTCACTTTCATGTTGGTCAATCGTTGGAGGTTGAAATGTCAGTTTTTCAATATCCTTTTTATACTTCTTCTTTAGCACCAGAAATTTCTCTCCCTGCAAATTGTTATTAACATTTAGGTAGTTAATGGCATTTTTAAATGGCATAATGGTAAAATCACAGTATCTGTTGCATCTGTAGTGCATTTAAGCAATGTATGTTTTCATCACTTCTGGGAAAACAACTGGGGACAATGTCACACATCACAATCATGGAGCTCTTGTACTTTTTTTTTTTTTTTTTTCAAAGGAAATATGAAAATTAACCTTTAGAATCCCTCTCTGCAATGTCAAGTACAAAGGATGCCATTTTTTTTTTGTGCGTTTTTTTTCCGGGGGGAGGGGGGGGTTTCAAGCACTGCTAACAGTTGGACTTCATGTTCCAAGGGGCATATTCTAGAATTTTTGTCATTATTTCTCTCTAAGGGGGCCATACTCCCACGGGGGTTACCACTGCACATTCTTTTTGATAGATTCGATTGGTCACCTTTGGAATTTGCCTGAGTAAAGTTAGACAGTTTCTGTCTGAAGATCGATCATAGCTGCTAACAGGACTTACATGGAATTGATAGTATAAATATTGGTGTAATTCGACATAATTAAGGAAAGAGATGTACGTTGGGCTGCGAACTGGAAATTTGTGGTAATTTGTCACAATTTAAGTAAGTAAAACAAATGTACAATAAGCGGCTAACCTAATTATTGGTGTAATTTGACCTTATTAAGGAAAGAATACTGATAGGCTTAATGCTTAATGCTACATCTCAGCATATCATAAGTGTCTGAAATTTAAGAAACTCACAGACATCTTCACCATTTGGTTATATTTTTTATTATTTATTTCAGGTTCAATCTACTGTCTAAACCAGGGGTGGGCAACCTTTTAAATGAATGGGCCAGATACATGTATAAGGAGTGAAAAATTGACAGAGCCGAACGTAACCAATGACCTAGGTGCTGTTGATTTCAAACCTTTGATTCCAAGGACTTTCAAGCAAAAGGGGTGTGTACTTAATCTGTATTCACAAAAACATAATGTCAATACAGTACAGTTAATAATTAATGGGGATAATAGGCCTACCTGACAGCATCATTAGTGCTGATAAATTCTAAGCAGCTAGCTGGTTTTTTTTGATGATGTAAAATACAATGATTTTGTTTCTTTTTCTTGAGACATCTCACGGGCCGCAAAAAAATCACTGGCGGGCCACATGTGGCCCGCGGGCCGTAGGTTGCCCAGCCCAGGTCTAAACAGTCAAGTTGTCCAAAAAATGGATGATGTGAAAAGAAAAATCTGATACCAAGTACATGAGTATTTGGTGCTGAAGACAATTCATTTTCCTCATGGCAACAGCAACTTTTGTCCTACCTAGTGCAACCTCAAGTAATCTTACAGTTATTAAAGATCAGACCTAGATTTAAGTAAAAACCACTAAGTAAATATTACTGAATACTGATACCTCAATCATTTTCATTGTGGCAACTTCATTGACACTCTGAGAAAACTTCTTTTTGTTGGCAGCTGAAAAAGACACAGAAAAATAATACATAAGTGAAATTCATTCAAATTATATCCAATATATATCCCCAAGTTTTCACCTAATATAATTCCAAGATGGAACCAGAAATAAGTGGCTGAAAAAGACAATGTGATGTGAACACACAATAAGCAAGGTGTTAAAAGGATTGTCTGGTGGCCCAAAGAAGTTACCTTCCAAACATGTTGTCAAAGTATGAGACACTAATGTTGCGTTTGACAGAGAAAAGATTTTTTAATCGTTAAGGATGGACACTTCCAATATGATTTGAACAGTACAGAAGGTGACGTCAACTATGCTAATGCATGATTGCGACATAACCCACGCTCCGTAGAGTACCTATAATCACAACAAAAACCACGTTTGAATACAGATTTATTTCTTCCTTAATTTTTGGTGAATTTTCTTATAAATTAGATATGTTTTCAAAAACTCCTTAATCCGCCATATATGTAGTAGATCGGTGGTTTCGTGGTCTTTTGGTAACACAAGATAAGTTTTAACAGCAAACTCTTCGTTGTTTATACATCGCGCTATCCAGCTCCAACGTGAGGAATGTTCACATGTAGGCTACAGTAATCACAACAAAAACCGCGTTTGTATACAGATTAATTTCTTCCTTAATTTTCGGTGAAATTTCTTATAAATTAGATATGTTTTCAAAAACTCCTTAATCCGCCATATATGTAGTAGATCGGTGGTTTCGTTGTCTTTGTGTAACACAAGATAAGTTTGAACAGCAGACTCTTCGTTGTTTATACATCGCGCTATCCATCTCCAGCACGAAGAATGTTCGCATGTGTAGGCTACTCTAACGTTTACAATCGGACAGTTCTGCGAAGCCTAAGCTTCTCGGTACTACATTCTGCTCTGATATCGATATTGCCAAGTTTCATCTTTCGGTGTTCCGAATGCTTTTCAAGTTTCTTTTTACTGTAATTTGATCCGTGAATTTTATTTCAGCGATTTCGAAGAACAGTTTATGAACTGTGGTTTGAGTGTGAGAGTATATTTTGTGCAACGCTATACGTATACCAACTGGGCATGGTACAGTAGGATATACACTCGCGATATGCATGTTATATAATAGGCAATCACATGTGCGTTTACAGGTGAGAGTGTATTGCTGCAGAAATGGGAGTGCTAACTTCAAGTCGCCTGTTTTGCCTATTTGCCAGCACTACGTCAATCACCATATTGAAGCGTTCGAACAAACGGTACTTTGGTGAGAAACTGGTGAATTTGAAAACCAGATTTCTACAAGAAGAAAACGTCGAATGGGGACAATTTTTACATGGTTAGAAAGAGAAAATAATAACTACAAGGACAATGTATCAAAATCTTCCACCAGACAATTCCTTTAACAATATTTTTGTCCTTTCTTTCTCCTTTTTCGCTTCTTATTTGTATAAATATTCTTGTACAGTCTTCTTCCTTCAAGATTTAAATGCATTAAATATCTGCATGTCTATATATTATTATTTTTACACAAAGTAACCAAATTAATACAAACATATGATTCTGGCAACATTTCAGCAACTACAATATCAAAGGGTTTCTGGTTGAAGATGAAATCAGTGTGAAAATTGTTAACGATCTAAAATAAACCAAAGACAAAGTAAAAGCTTTCAGATCCTAGCGGCACTATGAAATCACACACAATACAATCCCGAAACATGAATGTTAACATGAATCTGAAACATAAATTTTAAGCTTGGATGCACAACAGGTACCTGTACAAACAACTGTACAAAGAATTGTACGGACTAAACGAACAGTGAGGGAGAGTAGTATGTGAAAATACAATGAAAGCAAAGGGATCCTTATGCAGTGCTTCTTGAAAATGAATGGAAAAACGTTCCTGTGTCCGAAGATCCCAGGTGCAATCCCAAAATTTGTAAAAGAAACGGTCAAAAAATGTTAAGCAAACTGTGCTCACGAATAGTGTACCTATCTTGATGTGCTATTTGTAAAATTTGGTGACCATTTGTTACTATTCCCACCCGAAACAGTTTTGGTTAACTACGTCATTTACCTTTAAAGGTTTGCACTGTACTGTATAGCCTAGAAGCAATCTCTTCCACAAATGCATGCACACTTTCAATGCGCAACAAAACTTTGTACTCTTGGGCCGATCATAAGTATACCACCCCCGTATCAAATTAATGGAACAGTCCCCAGAAACATTTATCAGATCTTTTCCATACTTAATTACACAATGGACATCACCATTTAACAATAGAGGTTGACGACGAATGTAGTTTCTACAGACTTTCCAAATAATCTATAAATAGCCTGGACCTCCAGAACAGGTTGAATAGGTTTAGCACAAGTACGATATTGTGTTGGCCATTAGTGCCATAACTTTCTTGTAGCAAACTTTTGGTTAGCAAGATATACTGTAATTTATCTCCCATTGCTTAATTGTAGCAATACAAATATATTAACGAAACACATGTTTCAAGGAATTCCCCAATCATGCAAACCACATTTTCATAAGTAATTCATTCAATGGAGCATTGTACTGTTAGGCTTGAAAGGCTGTCGAGATGCATACTTGTTGCAAATTATGAATTTAATAGATCACTAAAAAACATCATCAATTGGGAGGATCTGTTGCTTTTGAAAAAGCGATGAAGGCTCAACCTATTACGTCAAAAACACGACACAAAATTGTAACATGGCTGGTCATATGACCTGCTACAACTGGGCTCTCATAGCTCATGAACTGCATACAACAAACATGCTACAGCAACAGAAGACAAATTATACATTTAAATTGTCAGTATTATCCAAAGCTTGACTTCACTGAGGGTCACGTTGTTAAGTGCACAAATGTTCTTTAACAAAGCAATGGTAATGAAGATTTCTCTCATGTTGCCTTGTTGTTTAGCTCGATCCTGCAAC